>JANHFM010002375.1:39927-50679 GCA_032468115.1 Grayia smithii | reverse complement strand
ATAAGACGACCCCCCACTTATCTGAAGATTTTAATGGGTTAAAAAGTCATCTTATACGCCGGAATTTACGGTATTTTAATTATTAAATTGGGGTTAATTTGCTTCATCTATTTTATTTTTTAAAAGACTTAAATATCAGAGCTTCAAAGTATTTTCTCCAGGCAGAAGAGAAGCAAAATGGCTGACTCAGACCACGTATTTATAACACAATATTATATTAGCTTGCAGAAGTAGGTACATTGATTTCCATAGGACTTTCTCTTAAGTGAGTAGAGTTTTAAATTTAGCCTCAGACTGTGCTCTATACAGATCTGAGGGTAAGTCACATTAGAATCAGTTGGCCTTCCTTCTGAGCAAACATATGTAGGATTGTGTATTATAGCTACTTCTAGCCTGCTGTACATGGCGGTCTGTGTGCAGCTAGCTGTCAGATTGTTTTCTAATTCCTGTCTCTCATAAATTTTTAAAAATTATATTTCTAATTATTGTACTGCCATTGTAAAATGTTGATACTGGTAATGCTAATAATGTTATAATGTATATGCCTGTTTTGGCAGCAGTTATGAAGTAGGTATTTCATAGAGGGATCTCCTTGTCATACTGTTAATCCTAATATAAAAAGGTAGATCTGCCATTCAATTTTCTTTGTAAGTACTGATGTTGCATTTTTCTAAGATTTTTTTTTTTTTTACATTACTTGTCTTCCTGTATTCCCTTGTGGTCTTCTATCAAAACACCTACCATGAATGAAATAAACCATACAAATCGGATGAAGTTTACACTAATAAAAAACAAAAATATAATTATAATTTCATTAACTTTGCCCAGCTAGTATTTTAAAACTATATTACTGTTTAGAGAAAAAAAAGCTCCCTATACTTTTGGAGCTATCATTTTATCAGAGAAGTAAACTTTGCCATGTGTAACAAACTTCACACATTAGAATACCATTGAGAGGCTTAGATTAAAAATTGAAACCAAAGTAATTATACTTGTAAAAGTCAATCAGTGGTTTAATATTTGAAAAACAAAAAAATATACTTTATTGCAAAAAAGTAAATCTAATGGGAAATATGTGCACACTTACATATTTTCTCATATATGGTAAAAAAAATCAGAATAGTGTGAAGTTATGATGCACTGAATTGTTCTGTATTCTTTTTTAGTTCAAGTCAAACATTTGTATGAAAATTTTAGCTTCTCATAATGTTCAGAACTGAAGGTGTATAATAGTATGACATAAGTTACAATTCCCAGTAGAACAACACTTACGGTACTTTTGGCTCAGTCATGAATTCAATTCAGCCATTCATAATTTGTCTTTCTTCCTTTTGAACAGGGAAGAAAATATGTATTTATTTATTTAATTATTTGATTTACAGGGCTGTCCAAGTCCAAACTAATTTTGGGGAGTTGTCAAAATTCAAATGAAAAGAGAAAAACATATAACTAAATTTCCACACAAAATCTACTCAGGCTGACATATATTCTATCCCAGCCATGGGATCCCAGCCATCTTTGCTTCTAATTTTCTGGGTTTGTAGAATTTAGCCAACCTGAGAAAGTCTTAACTGTGATAAAATGGTATAACTTGCCTTTGAGAGTCACACAGACAACTTCTTTACCTTTCCAGTGGCCATTTTTTAAAAAGTTGATGCTGGTGATTTTGTTTCACTTCAGTAAATTGTTTTATAGGAAAAGTCTTGTTAAGGATGGCAAAATAGTGCTTTCTTAACTAACACTACTAACAGTCTTTCAAGGATTGTCGTAAACTTACATAGAATAAAAGTTTAAATAGCTAGAAAATGTTGCATAAATGTAGTTTATGATTAGTTGCTTGATACAGCCAATGGAATATTACCTAGCGAGTAAGATCAGTTCCTCCTGTTCTATTGTTCTGGAAGGAGAGGAGTTTGCTCTTCCTGGGTCAAAAGAGATATAGCAGGTAGATAGGAGATCAGGAAAAGTCTAAATTTCTTTTTTTTTTTTTAAATATAAAACAACAAGAAGACATAACAAACATAAACATATAATGTATATTCCCATTCTATTTTAACAGCAATTTTGTTATGGTTATCTTATATTATTTACATTTCCCCCCTTAGTCTTTTTTGTATATATTTATCCTTATTGTACCATTATGTCTTGTTTCCATTCATCTTCCTTGATATATATTATTTGTTACTATACATTGCTTTACATACATTTCATATTATCTGACCTAGGAAAAGTCTAAATTTCTATTGTCTGAATCACTCAACAGGGACATAGCTTTACTTCGAGAACTTTTGAGTGTGAGCTTTTTGTGTGTGTACATGTATGTGTGTATGTGTGTGTATATATGGCATATGGCACATCTTCCTCTGGTAACTCTCATTATACCTGTTTTACTTGTTCTTTTGAAGTATTTTGAGTATCCCAAATGCATCTGCAGTTGGTAAAACATTTATACAGCACTTTTAAAAAATGTATGTATATGTATTTCACTGAAGGGAGCATCTAAATTCACAGATTAATGTGTATTAAAGAACAGTATGTTCTTTTCCCTATAGCATATTCCTTATTTTGTGTGATTTCTCTATTTTTTCATTCTGTTATGACTACATTGCCCTGTGTTTTTCCCCCACAGTATTTGAAGTGTATATGGTATTACAAGAAACAATTCTGCGTGAGTTCAAGACTGTGGTTCTACAGAGAAATAGGTAATATTTGCAATAAATGAAGTAATGTTGTGTCATAAACACAGCAATCGTTGACTTTCCTCTCAATACTATAGATCTATTTCAAACTGAATGAAGACTTGATTTTTGTTATTCTGATATATAGTGAAGGATTCAATCCCATCCAGATATTTCAATTTTAGAACATGCAATGTTTGTTGTGAAGCAAAATGATGTTACATCTAATGTACAAATGCCCTTTTCCTGAAGATCTGTATAGATTGTAGTCTTTTAGTTTTTTACCTCACTGTTACTAGCATTAATTTTAGCACTTTATTAGTTCTAGGGCTTTCAAATTCAAAGGAAAAAATATTTTATCTGAAATTATATTATTTATATCATTTTCCTATAATGGATTTCTAGTCACCTAGAAATATATCACCTTCATTGAGGTGATATAAAGCCTATCCTCATCCTGCAGTTGGTTCAGGATTCTGTCTTTTGCTATCTATTGTTTATTTTATTTGTTGCTTGTTCTGTCATTTTCTTACTTTAGTTTCTTGTTTGTTCTAACAGAATAGCAAAGTTGTAAGGGACATCGGAGGTCTTATAGTCTAAACTCAAGACTGAAAGAGGGTCAGGAAGAAATGGCACTAGTTTACCTTTTGATAGAACATGTGCCTTGTATCTTGTGCCTGGCCATGGCCACCGTGACACCCATTTTGTAGAAAAGTCTATTACCTACAACAAAATTTAAAATGTGTTCATTGACTAGGAAAGATTGGAGCTCTTGCTTTATAGATCTCCTATCCCTAAGACTGGGCTCACTCACTATCTAAGACATAGTCTGATTTGTTTGGTCTTGGATTACTATGGCAACTATATTTGTTGTGTTTTATTGCATGAATCCAACCAATAGTGGTAAATCCAGTGGGCATGTATTCTGCTCTCCCCAGACTTTATTTTATTCTTGGTCCAGGTTGGAGGAACTCAACGTTCTTAGGAAAAAAATCCAAATAGGGCCTGGTGCTGTTTTTCCCCTCACTAGAGTATCCATATGGCTTAATTATATCTCAGAGCTTGTGATCTGGATATGTCCCTCCAAGCTGTTTCTGAAGAATAAATAGGTTGTTCATAAACAGGACAACCCAGTATTTTGTCAGACTCTCAAATAAGCATGAACTAAGAGGAGGGTGAAATGTTAGAAGTCAAAGGTCAGGCACCATCTTGGGCCTCTTTCTCTGAACCACTTTGTGTTGCTGTTTATCCCAAAAACTTGGAAACAGACCACTGACAGGTTTCCTGCCAGGAGGTTTATTACGGGACAAATTCCGACTGCAAAAGGCTTTTATTACAAAAATTCTTATATTCTTTTGATGAGTTGCAAAACATCCTGATACCCCAAATATATTTTAAATATTCTTTGGGGAAATCATAAATTAATATCTCCAGAAATATTTTATGAAATATTATTTTGATGTGTATAAATCATCTAAATCTAAATCTAAAATTATCTCAATCATGTCAATGTAAATCCAAAACGCTCTTAATATTTACTTTGTAGTTTGCAATATGAGCATTTCAGCCACTACCTAGCAGGAATAAATAGAAGTGCCTCTTCAAATGGTAAAAATGAAGGAAGTGCAGCTTTAATCAGCATTATTTATCTCCTACGCTTTCCCATCCTCTTACATAGATCAGGATGACATCAAAATATTATGGGCAGAAGGCATGGCTCTTGCCCTATTATTCCCTGCTACATTGTTACTGTAACTACTTTTTAGAATCAGAACATTATTCCACAACTCTTTTATTTATTTGTTAAATTAATTAATTAAGAATGCTTTTTTAAGGCTTTAAAAGGATTTTTTTTTGCCTCCAATTAAAACATAAAAAACTTTTTTACCATATATCTTATTTCTGAAAACTGAAAACTGAAGGTGGACTTCCCAGTCTTAACTCCATTATCCTTTTCAGTCAAATAGAACAAACCCTGTACTTTACCTTCTACTTTTGCTGGGGAGAGGGGCTCAAAAAAGTCACCTTCAAACTTGTTGTGTTTGCCATCTTGACTTTTTAATCCCTCTCCCCTGACAAATATCCTTGTTACCCAGCTATGCTATTACAAAACTCCCAAAGAGAGTATAATTATATATTCAATATACTATTGAGTCAGTGGTGAAATCCAAATTTTTTTACTACCGGTTCTGTGGGCATGGCTTGGTGGGCGTGGCTTGGTGGGCATGATAGGGAAAGGATACTGCAAAATCTCCATTCTCACCCCACTCCAGGAGAAGGATTTTTCAAAAGCTCCATTCCCACTCCACTCTGGGGTCAGCCATAGGTGGTATTTGCTGGTTCTTCAAATTATTCAAAATTTCTGCTACCAGTTCTCCAGAACCTGTCAGAACCTGCTGAGTTCTGACAGGTTCTGGATTGAGTATAATTACCTAATGATTGGACCTCAACTGACAGTTAGTTTTGTAGATCTATAGTGGATCTTTCTAACTTTTTAAAATCACATTCTTTCATCGCCATTTCTTCTTTCTAGTTCTTTTCTGTACAATAATAATAAAATAATAAGATAACGGTTTCAACCAGTTAAAATTCTCCAGCCACATTAAAGGTTATTGAGTCACATATCATTACTTAGTTCATTCTTGTTTAACCTCTCAAGGTTGCTATAAATATTAAATAAATGTGAAAAGTCAGGGTAGCCTAAAAACTTTTGTATATCAATTGTTCATAATAGCTTTGCTATTGATACTGTAAGACAGTATCAAGGTTGAAAGTTAAAAGTTTGGCATAACTATGTATCCCCCTGTCCTCTTTGTTCCAGCTGAACAACGAACCTTCATTTTGATTTTCAGGCTGTGCTTTGCCAATTTCCTGTTCCCACTGATCATTGGCAGGGAACCCATAAAAATGGCCAGCAGGAAATCACCTGCATCCTCTCTTTGGTTTATCAAAAACCACTGTGTAATATTAATTCAGGTAAGCCTGTTTGTTAACTATCTAAGTGGGATGAATGAATAAATAACAAGATGATCTGATGTCATTCATTTTAGACTATTCACATATTTTATAAGATACTCTGGAAAAAATACATTGTTTTACTATGTACAACTAACTGAACACAATAATGTTTAGATACTGTTTCCTCGTGAAATAAAACTAAGTGTTTCTACATAGAGAACAGAATGTTGTAGTAAATCTCCAAACTCTGCTGAATGTGTAGATAAAAAGGAAAAGGAAAGAAAAGCATCATCCCATCTGCAAAAATTGCCATGTGCCAGTCTGAGTACAATTAAATACCATTTTTCTTGACTTTGAACTCTGCTTTCCAATTTTTAAAAATATTTATTTGAAAGTAAGTAAAACTGAGTTCAGTGGGGCTTATTCCCAGGTGAAGTAAGCATAAGGTTCCAATTTTAATTTTTATTAAATTTATTAATTTATTAAAGTCAATTTTTAATTTTCCTATATTAAATTTTGCTGTACAGTTTTTGAGACATCATGTGTGATCTTACTTGCTTTGAAGTATTTAGACAAAATATTCAAACTTTTGCTTCATATATATAATTTTATGCAGTGTCAAGATATTGTTATGTTCCTTTTCTAACATACTCTCATCTCTATTAGTTTAAGAGAGAAAAAAAGTATAGTTGCAGTGTAATTTTGATTGGCAGTATTAAGACCATCTTCCCAAAGTATTTTTTATCCTTTCTACAACCAAATTTTTTCATGTTCACATGTAAAATTTAAGAAATATATTATATAGTAAAAATGGAGGGTTTTTAAGCAAACAGCTTTTTTACTGAGTGTAAAAAAGAATGACTGAAATGGACATACTAATTTACTTTCATGAAATATTTTCATATTTTCAGGCAGAAATATACCAATTCTGTCTAATTACAATGGTTAAACCCTATTTATCTCAAAAGATAATACTACACTAGAATGTTTCGATAGCACAATAATGTTTAAAATTTCACTGAAATTCAGTTCTGAAAATCATACAAAGTGAACAGTACCTGTCCACATGCTTTGTATGTGCTTTTTAAATAATAAAAATAACATGAAAGCAAGTAATGATTCAACAGTAATTACAACACTTGAAATGTATGTTGTAATCTATAATAACTTTGATCAAATATATGAGCATAAATGTGAAATTATTTGTTATGTTGTTGTATACAGCATGCAATTTATATGCCTAAAACTTGTGGAAATTTCCAAGGTTTATCAAAATGATGACAGTCATTTTTGGCTCTTATCAGTATAATACATTTGAAGTATGGTAATATAGACTCATTATCATTAAACACCTAAATGAACAAAAATATAGTATTAATCTAATGAAGATCTCCTTTGTTTCTTTCTTTCTTTCTTTCTTTCTTTCTTTCTTTCTTTCTTTCTTTCTTTCTTTCTTTCTTTCTTTCTTTCTTTCTCTTTCTTTCTTTCTTCCTTCCTTCCTTCCTTCCTTCCTTCCTTCCTTCCTTCCTTCCTTCCTTCCTGCCTTCCTGCCTTCCTTCCTTCCTTCCTTCCTTCCTTCCTGGATAGGGTGGTGGGAGGTTGCGGTTTTGCAATATTTCTCCACCTCAGGGAGCGGCTTCCTTATTCTGCGAGAAAAAGATCCTCGGACAAGATTAAACGTGGGGAGAGAGGCAGCTGAATGCCTTAATTTGCCCTATATTTCCGGGATAACCTGGGCCGTTTGGTGCGCGCTCAGAAGTTGTTGGCGTTACTGAAGGAGAGAAGGAAAAGTCCCGGGAGCTCTTGTTCTTTTGTAGGGCTCCGCTGGCGCCAGTCTGGAGATGGGCATTTCGCGGCGGAGGCGGCCTCTGGCCTCCCGTCCTTTCGGTACCTGTAGCCGGGACCCAAACCAGGAGTGTGGCGGCCGAGCTATTGCTGGTTTTTGCCGTCCTGCGCGGGAAGGAGCCAGGTGGAAGGAAAGCTAGATTGTGATGACAGGTGTGAGAAACTGAAGAGAATGGAGAGACGAGATGCATTAGGGCACGACCTTCACTGATTGCAGGAGCTTTGAGCATCTGCCTAAATCTTCTCCCAATAGAGCAGCAGTAATTGCAGGTGCTTAACTTTAAGGATCGTGTCCGATGTCTTCTGCTTTACTTGACAAGCGGAGACCTACAAATCCCGCCATTGAATACAAATATGGGATTTTCTCGCGCGGTTCTCTCCCCCCCCCTTCCCTTGTCTCTGTAAACAGGGGAGTCTTTCTCCTTCTGTGCTGAATGGGCGACGGCGGCGAGAACGATCGAGTGTGGCTCATTCTCCTCCCTTGATTCTGAATAAATCCGTCGGCTCCCCTCCGGAATGGCTAGTACTTGCTGGCTACTTCTCTCGTAGACTCAAGGGCCAGCTGGGAAGGTTGGGTGGCCAAGCGTGTCCTGAGCGCATGATGCAAGGGCGAGAGCTTAGATGTGGTTTTGTGAGAATCCCGGGTGACCGAAGGTACTTGCTGTGACTAGTCTGAGTAGCGAGTTCGGGATATTTTCTTCCCAGTCTGATCTTTCATAGAAGTAATGGGTTCGGCGGATTTCACTGCGATCTCCTTCCCCTTAAGGCAGCTTTAACCGATTGCCTCAACGGACCCCACAGGAATCTAAGGCTTCAGATATCATGTGTACAGCATACATGCAAAGCCACCAGTAAGAACATTTTCTCCGTTCCTCGCCTGACTGTTCTTGTGGTCAAAGATGCTCTTCTCTGTTGTGTGTCACCTCCTTGTTTCTCAACTTGTTGGGCCATTACTTTTGCCTCCAAAAGACTACAGGGTGCTATCCCGTCCCCCATTTCCATCTTGGCTTTGTCTTTGCCACTTTTAATGGTCTTCTCCCTGTTTTCGGTGCCAGAAGGATGGCTGACTCCACTGCCCCTACAACAGTGAATGGGCATTTCAGAGACAGTTTATGTATGTTATGCATTTCAGCCAAAGCAATCCTAGAATTCACTTAAACTTTCTGAAGTCAGCAGGGCTTGTGTTGTCTAAATAATTTTGAGCAAATATTTATTGACATTTTTGTTCAAAGTGTACAGCCCCATGATTTCATGGTACTTTCATAAATTATGGTGATCAGTTGGCTTATATTTTAGATAGGTGACCCTGGGATTAAACACTAAAATATATTACTTCTTACTTTTCTGTAAGAAAAGTTATTTATGTGTGTGATAATGAGAATGTGTAAGGAGTGAGAGGAGAAGGAGATACATAACTAAGAAGATGTGCATTGTACATATAGGTTGCATCAAATTCTTATTGTACAAACAATATGAAACAAACAAAAACAAATTATTGGAGTGTGTGTATTTGTGCTATGAGCAGAACAAATGAAAATCAACATCACTTACATATTTCATAAATTCTCTTGTATATGCCACACTGAAATGAGAAGTGCTTTTACATTTTCCTTTCATTTCAGTTGCTCTTTTACAAGACTTTCACAGTGGATTGAGCACTTCATAACCAGAACCCACATAACAACTGCTTGTTTCAGTTGGGCTGTCTGTGAAAGACTAATCTTGTGACAGATCTATGCAAAGAGTTTCTCTCTCACTTTCTCTCCCCCCCCACCCCTTCAGCCAGTGGCAGTTCAGAAGAGTTTGTTTTGGTCCAAATGAGAAATTAAGTGTGGATAAGTAAACTGAGCTGCCAGAGGGCGACAAGATGTTGAGTGAATTGCTTTTAGATGATACAAATTAAGGAAATGAGGGAAGACAATCTGCTTCTTGCTTTATTAGACACAGCTTACAGTTGGAGGGGAGAGAAAAGTTGCATATTTTTGAAATGTTAATTTCTGAAGAAATGGGAGAATGCACCTTATTTACTGTTCTATGTCAATTGTATAGAAGAACAATCTTTTTTTTTTGTTCTGGTACAGTAGGAAAAACAATTAAGGAAACAATTATTGTTCTTTGTATAGTCCTCCAAAGAAAACAGAAAATATTTATCTATATAATTGTCTCTTTCCTTTATTGTTTGATTTATGTGTGGACAACTCAGACTCTTTAAAATTTTATTCAGAAGGAATGTTGAGATATTGTGTAATTTTCAGTCTGGTTCAGAAAGCAGTTGCATGGATTACTTAAATATGAATAGTTGTTTACATTTTTGCTACAGGAAATTTGATAAATAACTGAAGAAAGAAAATGTGTTATATTGGATGTCAATATCTTGCTTACTGCAAAATCAGGTTTCATGAATCCAGTGAAAAATATAATTTCATCTGATTTAATGGAAATAACATGTTACAGCCTGATAAATGTATAGCCAAATCCTACATAATAATTTTTTATAAATCCTTTTGGTCTGATTAAATTGAGCACAAACATAAGAAAATAGATCTTATTTATACCTAAGATTCCCATTACTTGATTCTTCTCCATAGCACCATCCTTTTATATTAGTACAATCATGACTTACCACATACAAAACATAGCTCTTTCAAAATGTGTAGCTGGATGTCAGTTAGATTTGACCGAGCATTCAAATCCATGCATATTGCATTGCACTGTTTAATTTGGATCTCTATTGAACATTCAGGCAGGCCACTTGTCCCTTTCATTTTTAAGATGTCACCCAACATTGTTGAGGAAACTGAGATAAAACTGGGAATCTGACTGCATGTGAGCCAGATAATGATGTTGGAGCTGAGAACAACAACAAAAAAGACTTAAGTAAAACTCTATTTACATGTAAAGCACTATGCTGCCAACAAACTGACAAGTTGATCTGATCCCACATTTAAAACATTTTCCATGCTATATTTACATGTATTGTAGTTTTCAAGATCTTGGATTGTACTGATCCATTGCATAGAAAAAAATATGATTACTGCAATCTATTATATTTCCCAAATGATCAAATAAGATTTTAAACCTTGATTTACTTAAAGATAAATGTGTGAATTTAAATATATTCTCATAGACAGTGATGTTTAAAAGTTTGGCAAATATGAGCTTTTAAAAATTGCATATTGTATATTGTGGCTTATCATTCTGTTTGTATCAGATTAAGCTTCCTGATATATGTTTGTATGTATGTATGTATGTATGTATGTTTGTATATATA
>JANHFM010002375.1:9149-24927 GCA_032468115.1 Grayia smithii | reverse complement strand
ACCAAACCAAACCAAACCAAACCAAACCAAACCAAACCAAACCAAACCAAACCAAACCAAACCAAACCAAACCAAAGCAGTTTCAACTCCTTGCAAAACCCAGGTTCCTTCCTTGAGGGGTTGCCACTGAGGCCTGGTAAGGGCTTCCTTCCTCCCTGCCCCAGTCCACCCCATAGCTTTGGCAGAACCTCTATGCAAAAGGCAACGAGCAGCAATCCGGGAAATGTTTTGGAAATAAAAACGGGAGGGCTGCCTTTTTTCCCAAGCCTCCATCTTGCTAAGCGAAGGTTGAACAGGCGTGAAACTCAGACGGGCGCCTGGTGCATGCGAGGGCCCTGGCAACGGAGGGGCAGTTGGGACCAAGCCTAGAAAGAGAGCTTGCCCCCCCCACCCCCGGGATAGCATTTTTAAGAGGCCGGGTTGACCTGACCCAGAGGGCCCTTGGGGGTTGCAAAGCCTGGCTTCCTGGATTCCAGGGCACAGCTCCAGGCAGGCTCTGGCTGACCTCGCTCCCTGCCGAGCCCTAGGGAGGCTTCTCTGCCATTAGCTCTGGCAGGGGTTGGGGGTGGGGTGGGAGTGAGAATCAGAATAGAGCTGGAAAGGGACCTTGGAGGTCTTCTAGTCCAGCCCTCTGCTCAGGCAGGAAACCCTAGACCCGTGTTGATGATCCTATGGCACGAGTGCCAGAAGTGGCACGCGGAGCCATTTCGCCCGGCTCGCGAGTCGTTGCCATACTTACCTCCTCCTGGGCACGCGTGCACTTCTGCTCTCTCCTGCACATGCACACGTGGGTGCGCAGCGGTGGGGGTTGACGGAGGGAAAGTCCAGCCTAAGGAGGGAGTGGTCGGTCCATGACGGGGGGGTGGATGGTAAGCTGCCCCCTACCCCGATCACTTATCCACTGCCCAGAGAGAAAAATGAGGTCGAGTGTGTCTCCGCTGCTGTGAGTTGGGGCCTGTACAATCTGAGTTAGGTCCATGGCCGTCATGGAGGCATGAACTCCCGCACCAACTCTGATGTCTCACCCGCTGATGGCAAGTTGAAGTCTCCCACCACAATAAGGTTGGGGAACTCAACTGCCAACTCAGGCAAGACATCGAGTAGTGCAGGTAGGGCTGAAGATACGCAGCTGGGAGACAGGTACGTAATCAACAGACCTGTCTGAACTCCAGGATCCCACTTCAACAACAAGGACTCACACCTGCCTATCTGAGGGACAGTGACCTCCCTAGGACTAAGACTTTCCTTTACAATGACCGCCACACCCCCGCCCCTTCCTTGGCATCGAGGCTGGTGTAGCACATGGTATCCTGGCGGGCAGAGGTCAGAGAGAGGCAGTCCCCCCTCTGGTCCCAGCCAGGTCTCCGTAATGCAGGCCAGGTCCGCGGCCTCCTCCTCGATAAGATCTAATTGATATGATTGTATGGTCAATGTGACAGTTTCAGTTTATCCAACAGAATAAGCATGAAAAGGACACACTATGAAAAGCACTAGGTTCTATTTTTGTCATTGATTCTAAATATAAGTAAGGCACTGCCCATTAGATGTGTGCACTTCTTATAACTGTGCAATAAACTCTGATTGTAGTTAAATCTGACATGCATTAATGGCTCCAAGTCATTATAGAACTTCAATTGCACTTCAATTGAAGCATAATTTTTACAATTATCCATGCAGTATCTTCCAGCACTTTTTGGCTCCTTGATCTTCACTACCAATTCTAAGTTTTCTGCCAACTTTGGTTTGTGGAAAGGTTGACCCTTGAGGCATACCCATTTAAAAATTGTGCTGAAATGCTACAAGCTAAAATGGATTTTGCCCAAATTTATATCAGTTCCTTGAAGAGGTTCTTAATAAAATTTGCATTTTTGCCAAGTGATTGGTGACATGAATCACGAACTGTTTATACATTGTGGATCAGTTTGAAAGCCATTTAAAAATGGCTAGACATTAGGGAAATCTAATAACTTTTTAATAGATTATTTAAATTACTGGCTCTATGATTTCCAATCATTTTTATTCAAACAACAGAGCTACAGAAAACTTGGTGAAATTTTCTTTGAAAAGCATCTTCCTGATTAAATCTTTTTTTGTTGCTGGATTTAGCTTTCCAGACCCTGTCCCCATATGAGTTTTTCAGTTATATATTCATATTTGGCATCTGGAACTTAATAGTGTAGTAATTTGAGCAACCCAAATGAAAAAAAATGGTACACATTTACAATTACTTTCTTGTATATTCCTAATATAAAATTTATAATATAAATATGTATAATTTTATATAATTATGACTTCTTATATTAATTACAAAATAATATACATTATTTTATATAATTATGAATGGGATGAGAAAGGCCATGCTGGCCTTCCTCATCCTAGTCTTGGATGATGACAAGCAAAGATGGCATGTCAGAGCCAGCAGAACCACCTTGAAAGCTTATTCAGTATGAAGTTAATGAATGTTCTTCAGGAACAGAAAGAGAATGAGAGCCAGCAATGTACTCTGACAGTTATCACCATGATCACCATGTCTTCTGTCCTTGAAAGAGGGAGCCATGTCTACCAAAATACCATATTGGTAATGGGATGCAGGTTACCAAAACCAGGAAGTGCTTGATAATTGAGAGGACAGTAGTTAATCTCTTCCAAGTCTCCGATCTTGCAGGTGTGCTAGTAAATTGCTATGAGTATCTGAGGCTGTTGCATTGATAATCCAGGTGCCATATGAAAGGTTTAGCAGACAGAATCTGCAAGTAGAATGTCAAGGCAATTCCACATGCCAAATTTCTCATGAAAGAGTGTGCTTGTTTGAAAAATGCTCCTCTGCTATCAATTTGTGATGCTTGCCCAATATATTGAAGAAGACTGGAAATGTCTCATCATATTTTGGTGTCTACTGTCAGGGATTTGAGTACTAAACATAAGCAATAGCCTGCAAAAAACTTATATGGAGTTCTCTATTGGATTGCAATAACTACTTATATGTGATAGGCAATATAATATTTATGCTTTTCAAACATACATATGGATGCCAAATGTATATGTATTTCTTTTTGTATAAATATTTTTGAAAATTGCACCTAGGTTTTGAAAAGTTGGTATTGAACTCTTGGCTCACACAATTGTCTTGTATAATTAGTGCTCAAAAATTTAGCACTGACTGTAAAACAATGAAACAACCTTTCATGTATAGTTGGGTGATCGCATTTATACATGAAGCACATATTTTAAGTTTAAAATTTGACACATAATGACAAGGTCATAAAATATGCAATCATCATAGCACCTGATGGGGAAGTACTGTGCATATATGTCTACTTGCCTATTTTCTTTTAAACTGCACACATTTTATCAAAATGTTATTGAAATGTCAATTTTACATAGAAACAAAGTGCATGTAACATATAACAAAGAAACATGTAACAAAACATGTTTGCTGCTCATGTAACATGAGTGTCCTGTGTAAACCACCTGTGAAAACCTGATATATAATTCTTGATTAACAGTTTCTAAACCATTGATGGAAATGTTTATCTTTAGCTGTTTTTAATAAACAAAATGATAGTGATTGGAATGGTATTTCGTTATGTGATGCAAAAGATAATTGAGGGACTTTTGGGGAGACTTTTTTTTTTTGCTTTTGCTTTGAATCCTAAGTTCTGTTTCAGTACATTGACTATATCTATTTTCATTGTAATTTTCTGAGAACCTACTAATATGTCCTAAAGTAAATACAAAGGGCATTGGAAAGGAAAGAGGAAGTATAATTTTGGTTGCAACTGAGATTTTCATGGTTTTTATGCACATTGGGTACCATTGCACTTTTAGTCCCCTGTACTGATACGAATCATATACTATTAAGTTTATACTAAGTAAGTGAAAAAGAAGTAAAAAAAGCAAATCTGATTTCCATTATTATAGTTATTGAATCTCTTGTCTGTGTGGGGATATAGAATTGGAAGGGATCTTGGCAGTCTTCTATCCAACATCCTACTCAGGGAGAAAGCCCTATACCATTTTAGACTAATGGTTGTTCAATCTCTTCTTAAACTTCCAGTTTTTGGAGCATTCACAACTTCTGGAGGCAAGTTGTTTCACTGATTAATTCTAACCGTCAGGAAATTTCTTCTTAGTTCTAGGTTTGTTCTCCTTGATTAGTTTCCATTCGTTGCTTCTTGTCCTGCCTTCGTTGCTTTGGAGAATAGGTTGATGCCCTCTTCTTTGTGGCAACCACAGAACACTGCTAATCATTTCACCCCTAGTTCTTATTTTCATTAAACTATGAAACTTGAAAAGGAGCAGGACACTCTTTGAATGCTATTTTCTGCGCTCTTGACAGCTGGAGGGAGCACTGATTGGCTCACGATTTCTTAGCTGCTACTAAGGAATTGAGGAGTAGGAAGGTTGGCAATGTGGAAATGCCCGTTCTTAGAATTTTAAATCTTATTTTAATAATAAAATTTATATCTTCAGTTTTCCTATAATTCAATAACTGTTCTTGTTAAAGCTGATGTTGTTTCATTTTTCATAGAAGCAAATTGCATGTTACACTTAATCACATCCACATCATAGCAGAAAGCATAAGAACAAGGGGAAGACACTCTGAGTCGTTACCAATATATGCCATATACAATATGGTTCTAGGAGGAGACAATAGTAAACTTCTTCTGAAAATGTTGTCCAGAAAGCTGCATGGATTTATCCAATACAATGCAGCCTTTTTACTCAGTATAAAAATATACCCTCTTTTATAGTGGTTTGATTTGCTTTTGCTTGTTCTTAGTGAGAGCCAGTTTAGTGTAGTGGTTAAGGCACCAGGCTAAAAACTGGAAGATTGTGAGCTCTAGATCAGCTTGGCCATAAAACTAATTTGGTGACCTTGGGTCAGTTGCTCTTTCTCAGCCTTAAGGAGAAAGTGATAGCAAGTCTTTATTGAAAATCTTGCCAAGGAAACTGCAGGAAACCTGTCCAGGCAGTCACCAGTAGTCAATACTGACAAGGGTACAAAATAAATAAACAAATCAAATCTTAGTGCTGTGCAGGACAATCACTCTTCGTTGTTGCATTGATGGCTTCCATGGATCAGGGTGAAAGATGCACGCCACGGTCTGCAGAAAAGAGGTTTATTTGGATAGCCATCACAGTATATTTCAAAGAAGATAAGATATAGAATTCAGGGCAGAGCTGGACAAGAAGTTTCCTGCACAACTCAAAGATTTCTGAGAAAAGGCCTTGATATTATATGCTTATGTAGCAGGATCTGACCATGAGCTTCCTTAAGATAGTACAAATCTTTGGGAACAGAAAGCGTTTTTGAAATCTATTCAATTCTGATAGCTTTGTGGGAAGCATTTATTTCAGTCCTGTTAAAAATCTTAAACTATTGCATGAACCTATTTTCAAAAGAGGTTTACTATTTTTTATAGAAATGTTTCATATGTGATGAGATTTGATATATAGAATGCCACTGCCAATCGTTTTGAAAAGTCATGGATTTCAAACCTGCCTATACTATTTTGTAGAGAATATCAATAAAGTCTGATGCAGCATCTGCAGAGAAAGATATTTTCTGAGAAACTTTTCTAAATTTCTGAAGTGCCACTCATTGATCTCAGACAAATCGTTGAAAATATGGCCTTTGCAAACATTGTGGAGTTGGAAAGCTGGCAGCCTGCCTGGTTCCTACTTAAAAGCTTGTCATTCATGGAAAATAAATTTATCTAACTTGACAAAAGTCAAGGTTTTCATATTTTACTGCAATCAGACTGATATCACAGATAATTTAAAATCCTGCCACATATAATATCTAGAGATAATTAGTCATACATGTAAGACATTTTAAAAATCTGTATAAATAAGACTTTAAGATGTTTAATAGCTAAGATTTTGTCCTTCCCCCTTTAATATTTTATATTAAAATATATTTTATTGAGTAACAGAGAACTTTGATTTGCATGTATTAGTGGTTTCATTTGGAAATGACCTTTTTTTTTTTTTTTACAAAATTACAAAAAGCCAGCATATAATCAGAACTGCAAACCTTGCTTTTAACATTCCCTTCTATTTTAATTTTGTAGATACCCTGTAGTCTGCTTGCCTGTCAAGGAGATGTGGAAATGTGCTGGCATTCCAGCTGAAGACATCATTATGAGTGAGAAAATGCTCAAGGCCTTTTTTCAAAGTGGGCGCTGAAAGAGATGCTTTCCTTCTTTAACTCCAGGGGATGCTAAGAGCTGCCCCAGCAGACAGGTATCGTAAGGCCAGTAATTGTGTGTGTGTGTGTGATTGTGTGTGTATGTGCATGTGCCCAAGCATTTATAAAAACACTCAGGATTTTACTAGAATGTGGGTAAAGGTTTTAAAAAAAAATTAATGAAGATGCAGACACAGCACAAAGGAAGGAATTGACAAGAAAGGATAATAAACTTGCCACGGAAGAGTTCTGGGCAGCACAATACTGGCAGAAGTGATTTTAATATTTGACAGGTTAAGTTCCCTAATCTTTGCTATTGATATTGATGGGAGGTTTCATCTGCTTTTAGAGATTGTATCGGTGAAGACATGCTGCACTGCACGCATAACATGGGAACAAGTTTGCTGGAGATCACTGCTCTTCTTCCTCTGTGATAAAAATTGATATGAACTGTTTTAAACTGCTGGCAGATAATTACTCTGAACACTCAATAAGGAAAGCTATATCTTTAGAGTCTTCCTTTATCTTTTTTAAAAAATCCACTTTTTCATCCTCTTTTGTTTCTTTGATTACTTTGAGCCTTGTAATCAAACTAAGCTTAGTTCCTGGACCCTGGGGGCAGTATCTCTTAGTTCCCTGTCAAGGAGCGTTGCAAAACAATCAATCTTTCTCTCGCACTCTCTTGGTGGAAGTGCCACAACACGAAGAGTGCAAGGCTTTGCTCTTGTGATGAAGCCTCAATGACAAAAGTTTTTATAAGCAGCTGACTGTATTTAGGGTTATGAATATGCAATGACTCTCATTAGTATTGAAGCATAGGAGCAGGGGCTGACATCCTCCCCCCCACCCCGCTTAGAGCTGCTGTAGAATTGTCTAATGAATTGTCTTGCTTGTTCACTTGCACAGCCTTTTTCTGTTGTTTCTCCCAGTTCCAAGGGGAGTTGCCCAGTTTAAGAATACTATTGACTGCAGAAATTAATTGCCAAGAACTGCTAAACAATCTCGAAATAGTGTTTAAACTGTCAAAACAGAAAACATGTAGCTTTACAGGAGATAAACGCAACACAACGGAGGAGACCTCTGGACAAGAACTTTGCTCACAATCAACACAGGAATTTGGAGACATGATCTTTTTCCTCCATCCATGCCTGAAATTGACAACAGGAGCTGAATTCAAACTGTAGGTATCTGATTGCTAGTTTGACTTTTTCATAGAAAAAAGAGAGATGATGAATCTGTATACAATAACTATTCATATCACAGAACCATTTGGTGACCCTTTCAAGACTCTGTCCAACCCTTTTAATGTAGATCAGGCCAACTTTTTGTCGTGCTTCCATGCATGAAAATGTTTCCAGCAAACTGGTTATCATATCCTCTTTGATATAAAGCCATGATGGCGAACCTATGGTACACGTGCCGGAAGTGGCACACAGAGCCATCTCTCCAGGCATGCAAGCCATCACCCGTTACTCTTCTGGGTTCTGGCGTGCTGTCCAGGTGGTCTTCACGGACGTGGGAGCACTGGAAACTGGAAGAGCAGCTGCCCGGTGCGCATGTGCGCACAAAGAGCAGCTGGCTGGTGCAGATGAGCATGCTGGAAACCAGAAGATCATCTTCCCCCAGTGCTGAAAAGGTTCCCCAACACTGATAGAAATCGTATAAGAAGCTTCAAAACACTCTCACATATATGGCTCAGTGAGATAAATGAAATTCTTCACTGTATCTTTCTTTTTCAATCCACCTCATAAACTGACAGACTGCAATTATAAAATGATAAGTTCTAAGAAGGAACAAATAGGAGATCAAAAGTTTGAGAAGCTTCTTTAATTTAATTTGTAATTAAAAGTCATATTTGTAGAAGGAATTGTTAATTTTGATTTATTTGTGGGATAGCAGACAGCAACTTAGTTCTCAAACCACTTAATCATTGTGTGTGTGTGTGTGTGTGTGTGCTTTATACATGCATTTTAAGAATAAACACAGCTGTGACAAATATGTCATACATCAAATACTTGTTTCCTCTGTCTCTTGGCTTCAGTGATTGTACATGACTATGAACAAGTAAGTAATAAAATCTGGAGAAAGATGAAACCAATCAGGGCCTTTTTAAAATCCATCAATCATTCTGTGCAACCATGATATTATTAGCTCAAGTAAGCCTTGTTCTTGCCATTTAATGGACATCAAAACCTCCCTCACCCCCAGTTTCATCCTGAGACCAAAATTACCATGGGGAATAATTTTTATGGACATTATGTTAGTAAGGAACCAATCAGATCTAATCACATAACATGCTACTGAATAATTAAATATTCTTCCTAAATTTGCATTCTTTTTTTGTGTGTATTAGCCCATACTTCTAGAACTATATGGATTAAAATATATACCCCGTCCTGTGATAGTAAGGACAAAATAGCATGTGATTTTTCGTAACATGTATCTTCTAATTATCATTGCTTTCCGCTGATGTCTAGCACATGTGAATATCCATGTAAAAATATTTGGTTCCTGGACTTTTTCTTTAATTATACTACTATGAAATCTTAACTACTCCCAGCTGTAAAAACAGCACGCATAAGAAAACCAAAAGCGAAACAATTATTTTGAAACAAAATCGACTATGGTATGCAAATAACAACCAGCATGCCTGGTAGATATTGTAATGAACCCTAGAATTGTGTTATATGACAATATTTCAGTTTTAATTGCAAACTGAGTAAAGATGATTTGGGATCGGTAATTAGCACATACATTTCAGACTGCCTGACTGCTATGAAAACCCATAGTATTTATGGAATGATTATCTGGATATAAGTTGGTGTTTCTTGTTTTCAAAGAATACATGTAAAATCCGATTTAAGAAAGAGAAAAATGATTAGTTCACATATTTCTAGTATTAAAGCACCAGTTTCTTCATCTGCTCTAGTATGGACTTCAGTCATATTGTTTTAAATAACATGAAAAAGAAATAATATTTGTTCCAGACAGTGATGTGTTAAAAAATATCTATGTGCAAAACTGTAACCGTCCAAGAATGGGTATCTGTGATTCATAAAAGATACATTAAAAAGATACTTTTTTTCTGAGAATTTGGTTGAATTGGTACAGTTTCAAAATATGAAGTTCTAATTTTACTGCAATGTGAAACAGCTGTTTTTAAAAAGCAGCGATAGTAGCAACATACAGATGTAATTTAGAGCCAGCACACTCTTCTGTCCCCTTTGGTATTTACTTACTATAAGTCTGTTATATTTTTAAATAAAATTGGTCGTGGTCTAGGGTTGGAAACAATTATATTTTCGTCATAAAACTTGTAATTATTTTGCAGTACAAAAAGGTGCAAAGGAAAGAAAAGGCAAGAAATTTTGAACATTCCTTGAAATGTATTAAAATTACTGTATTTAGTTCTGAACTTTTGAATATGACTACTTTGCTCAGAACTATGAGTTGGATGCAAATTAAAATTTTAGTCCTATAGCTGATAACATAAAAGTGAGTTCCATTTGCAGGATTATGTCTTACTTTGAGCCAGCCGAAATAAAATTGTGCCATCCATTGCTCAATCTATTCCAGAGGACACATTAATCCCCTACAGCAGATGTTTAGGATGTTTTAGAATACTTTGAAACTGAAGCAACCTACAAGCGTAAAAAAATAAATTAGTAAATGACATATATTTAAGGGAAAGAAGAAACTGCTCCTTTCACTTCTGCTGATGAAAAAGTTTTATCAGCAAAATTTAACTGTTGATTTGGACTATGTTATGAAACATGCTAACAATCCTTACACAGTAATATGACAAAATTTATGCTATCACTTTGGTATTGGTTTGCATCCAGTAATGTCTATTTATATGTAGGAAAGATATAAAGGTGGAAAACACCTTCCTCCTTATGACCATGGAATTCCATAACTGTGGTATTTGTATCCAAAAGTTGGAGTTGGACCATGCTCTTAGTACAGAGATCTATTTTGTGGCATACTAATAGACAGTTGCACTCTCTATAGAGTTGAACAGCAGCATTGTTGAATATATGAAAATACACCATTCCCCAGCATATTAGAAAGAAAGAAACTGTGACAAGCAACTTTTCTATATGAGGACTTTTCTTTTTTTAAGTAATACTTGTACCTCTACATTTAGACATGTATTTTCCACTTACATAGGATATTTTGAGAAAAATTAACCTCTTGATTTTTTTGTCTTTTAACTGGATATTGGACCATGTTACACATTTCACATATACAAACTTATTATGACTTAACATGCATAGAGTGTATGTGACTTTATCTAATACATAGTTAAAATACAAAATGCGGTACATAACCTTGTACATTTTATGAGTACACATAATATTTGTTACATGGACATGTAGGAAAGGGTAACAATCTAGTAAATTACACTTTTTAATGGTGTCTGAGCACTGATAATTGTTCATTTTCAGGGGCAAAACCATACTCTGGGTATAGAATATTGATCTAGATTGGCACTACATGTCGTCTGAATGTGGACTGAATACAAAAGTTTAGCAACCAGTACACTGAGTTGATTTAATCATGGAAAAAGAAAGAATTAATATCAAACTGCATAATACATTTATGCAGAAAGGGTGAATGTTTTGTGTCAAACTCCCTGCTCACGAGCCAGATGCGTCACACGCTGGCCATGCCCACGCCTGATTTAACGAAGGGGAAAAAAGTCCTGATAAGTCACGTGACACCGCCATGACAATGTGAGTTTGACACCCCTGGTCTAAAGGAAAGAGCTTTGGTTACATAGCATTGATGAGTCCTTGAAAAAGAGAGGGATGAGAAGTTACAAACAACTGATGTATGGATGAATGATGTAGGGATATATGGATGAGGTGGAAACAAATATGGTTTGGGTGTATACCTTTGTGCCTATTGCAAATTAATTATTAATATCTTACTGGTGAAATGATACATTATTGCATCTTAGTAAAATTAATATGGAGGAAACTTCTGAATTGGATATCAGTGAAGGAAATTTTTTATGTGAATGAATAAAAATGTAGTTTTCCACAATGGCCAAGACATGTGTACAAATTCTCAAGGATGTAATAAGGAAAGTGTGAGAGCTGTACTATTATTTTTCAGCATCTTTTATTATGAGATATCATGCCTCTGAAATTGGAATTAGGAGACCATAGCCAGTAATCACAAGGAACAGTATACCCAATAAATTAAGCTAATGATGAATTAAAGTCAACTAACTAGTGCTATTATCCCATCTTGTGCAAGCTAAATTTCATAGGTTATTCATTCCAAAGCAAAATCTTTCTAGTCTCTTTTGAGGATCAACATATAATAGTTTGTCTACCAGAACTGCTTTGAGAAGCAAGTGGCTACTGCTCTAGAAATGACACCCTTCTTTTAGTTCTTCTGATATTTGGTGACAGAGTACAACTTATACAAGGGCAATACCTTCCAGTCCTAGAGTCAATTTGGAATGTAGACATGGATTGTGATATCAGTGTCATGGTGCACATGCTTTGAGAAAGTCATTATGACGAATAATAGAGAGATTCAGTGGGAAGCCACTGAAAGCTGTAATTTAGGGTTCCAGAAGCCACAGTATTACGATTACCATTAAAATTTACAGTGACAGAAGCCCAATTACACATGGTTATTTTCTTTTCTTAAATCAAACTATATTTCTGCTGTATATGAAAGATTCATTTCCTCCCTCCAGTCACTGTCACGGGAACCTATTTTTGTAGTTTCTGGTGTCAGAAGAGATGGGTTAGCCTTATCTCTATGACAATGAAAGGATCAATGAGGGTAGCAAAGCTGGGAGCCTCTTTGGAGCCGGGGCGGAGAAAACTCATTTGCATGATAATCAGCACTATGCAAGCCTCCACACTTAGCAAAGTACAGCTCAAGTCTAACAGCAATCATGAAACAGAACTGAAGTAGAAGCTTCCCACTAATTTTGGGAAAGCTGGTAGATAAAGCAATAAACTCAAGCTTCAGTAGCAACAGCTACTTCCCAGACAAGATAAAAGAGACTGAAGTTTCAATCGGAAAGGTTGGTTACTCATGCCCCTTTTGTTTATTGAATTCATCTGGATGAGATGAACTAACCGATTACTTTATTGAAATAATTTTTTCTATCTTTTTGGGGAATGCATTTAAACTCTCCTCTGTTCAATTCTCACGAGAAATTGTTCATGAAATTGTCATCATTTGGTGAGTTAGTCCAATGCTTCAATTACATATAAATATTTTATTTATTACATTTTTATTATTTCCTCTAAGGAGCACTAGGAATCAATATTTTTCCTTCCTTCTCCTACCTCATTATATTCTCAGAACAATCTTCAGGGATAGATGAAGAGCTCAAATGACCTACCTAGCAACTTTACTATTGAGTAGGATTTTAATGTTGTTGTTTTTTCTGAACAATGGTTCAGAATGGTTTATTATTTATTTTAATTATTCATTTATATCATTAAAATTGTTAAAGGAAGACAGATAATTGTCCAGCAGCCTTGCAAGGTTTCTTTGGATCCAGGCTTCCAAGAAAGAAAGTACAAATAAGGAGTCATTGTAAGATGTTTTGATAAACATAGCTTAGGTAAAAGTTTTGGAAAAACAAAGCTTCTGTATACTGCTGTGTTCTGTGCTGTTCAGTTAGGATATATCCTGTTCTGAAAGTTTATCAGCAATTGCTGAAGAAAAGAGATGAATGTAAAACATATACCCCTCTTTTGTCAAAATGAAACTGGAAGCTTAAATAACAACAGTAAGAATAAAATTAAATAATTTAAACCTGAAGTATATGAACAAAATCACAGTCAAGATCGGGTGAAATCTACTTCCCTTCCCTATCAGTTCGGAAGTGTGCACTTCGCGTGTTTGGGCTCACTTCGCTCACATGTGTGCGTGCATCACAAGCGCACTTGGACCCTTTGCACATGTGCAAAGCCTTCTGTGCATGCACAGAGGGTCAAAAACAGGTTACTTCCTGGTTAAAAGCAGGAAGTAATGACGTCTGGGCGGATGGGTGGAGCCTCATGCCGCCAATGCTACCGGTTCGACTGAACCGGTCCATACTGGTAGCATTTCACCCCTGGTCAAGGTGAAATTAAACAATTTAATAAAAGAGCAGCAATTGTCCCCAAACATTCTCCCAGACCAAGCAAGCAAATATATGGAATGACTAGAGAATAATTAGGCCAATGGCCCTTTCTAAATAATGATGTTTTAAAATCAGTCAATTCTCACATGCCTGCTAATTATTTATAACTGGTTTTCAAATGATGACATGTACCCATCATAGGTTTATCATCTCTGACAGAATAAGGACATCATCTAGTTCTGTGAATTGCAACACATGGCTTTTCTCGGTTATAGTTTTCATCTTCTGGTAGTTATCAAATCTTGAGTAATCAAGTGATGAGTGATTAAGTCATGTGCATAAATATGTAAACTATTTATTCAAATGTAATTGAGTTATAATTGATTATGACATGCCTTGTAGAAGATGTACCATGTAATAGGTCTCCCTTGTATTTACCAGTTCTGAAAATGCTGAGCTTCAAATATACTTCAGTTTCCTTGAAGAAATGGCATAAAAGAGGCTACAATGAATACTGATGAGTCATAAAAAAAGGCATGTTCCATCTCATCCTCAATGATTCTATCTGAAGGGATACTCTATGGTAAAATACTCATTAATCTATGTTTCTATGTTCCAAAGAAAAGGTTATAGCTCTTTACCTTACTATTACCATGCCTTGTGTATGATTATCTTTAGCTAAAGTAAGGTTTATCCTATTTGGGCATACATTTAGTCTGATAATGGAGAATCTGGGTTTTGATTATTTTGAATGAGGGAAAATTCAACAATGAACAATTACTGAATCAACTTTCTAATTTTTTAAAATCATTATTAAAGAATGAAAACTTTCTATGTAGCAGCATTGCAAGTAATAATATTAACAACAAACAGCAACAAATAAGCAGCACCTAAATTGTAACTAAGACTAAATTCAGGAATCGAATAAAGTGAGTAATTAGACCAGGACTTATTAAATATTTCTTCCAAACTTTGTCAAGTTATATTTCAGAATCAGTAGTATTAGCGCCCACCATTGTTGTTGTTGTAATTTTGGATGCTTTTCATTGGTAACTCTCCAAGCAACCATATTACAGTGATCTCAGGGGTGGGTTTCACTTACTTTACTACTGGTTTGCTCACTCGCGCATGTGCAGAGTGTATTTGATGACGTCTGGGCAGGTGGGTGGAGCCTCCCACTGCTGCTGCTACCGGTTTAGCTGACCAGGGCAAACCAGTAGTAACCCACCACTGAGTGATCTCTTTGGTTTCTTCAGAATCTATAATATTCCAGTTTACAGCAGTAGATTAACTGTTCTTCATTCCTTCTAGATTATGTCATCTCTGAAAAAACTGTAATTCCTTTAAACTTGATATGTTTATTATATGCATATTTAAAAGTTTATTTTACTGTTGCATATCATTAAACATGCAGTATTTTTTAAAGAAGCTGGTAAATAGAATATATATTTCAAATCAGTTAAATCCTGAGCTTTTAAATGAGGTCTTTTAAAAAGATCAAGTACTGTTTTTCCATTGTTTTTAATGTGGGCATTCTTTGCCTATTGTTCTTTGTTTTTAAAAGTTTTAATGACTGTAAGCTGCCCAGAGTTGTTGGGAGTCAGGCAGCATATAACTTTAATGTATTATTTTGAGTAGAAAATAGAAACAAAAATAGTATATAACATTTCCTACACTCCTATCACTCTACAGGACATGTGATCTTTCTTTCATCAACTGTACACACATTTTAAAAATGCCTTTAAAAGATCACTTGATTTATTAAGCTAATTAATTGATGAAAGCTGAAGCTTCATTGCCATAACCATACAGGCCATATGAACTAATATGAAAAAGATCTGGGAGAAGAAATGAATTTTTTTCCCTCTTATTCAGCAAACTGATAATAGCATGAAGAAAGTCAAACAATTTTACACGCTTTTCAGCACTTCATATAGTCGTCATACCATTTGGCATGCTATTCTCATGTTCCATAATTGCTGAGAACATTCTTCCTAGTGAAAGTTGTCCTTTTTTTCTTTTTCATAGATTGGATGATGTGGTACAGCTGATGCGTAGGCAAAACTTGAAATGAGCATGTTTGAAATCCCGAAGCTGCCGGGTCTGTGGTCCACAGCTCCTCCTCCCAAGCACCATCGAAGAACTGAATTGATAGGGCTTGTCCTCTGCTACTGATAACCAAGATTTGATCCATAAAAGTTGGCAGCTTTGTGAGCCATAGGAAAGGAGCAGTTTTACTTTAACTCTAGCCATTGAATCTGAAGAGTAATTGCCACCCTGGAAAGGTAATTACATATGCTATTGTTTATACACATAATAGGTCTGGAATGCATGTTCTGCAAATAGAAAAAAGAAAAAGAAAATCCTGCTTTCAGATTGGGGCGGTAGACAATGTATAGTGACAGAATGCCACAAATAGCATTCATACCCCTGCATCTTAATAGGTGATTTCTCTTGGTGTGTGTGTTTAAGGCGGGGGT
>JANHFM010002371.1:74239-87485 GCA_032468115.1 Grayia smithii | reverse complement strand
CAGGCTCAAGGTTGACTCAGCCTTCCATCCTTTCGAGGTAGGTAAACTGAGGACCCAGATTGTTGGGGGCAATAAGACTTTGTAAAAATGTCACTGGGGTGGGGGGGTTTAAAGCCCTAATAAACAGGCATATACAAGGAATGAAGGCTATGGCTAAGCACACTGATTTGTGCTTATAAAAATTGTAAGCTGCCCTGAGTCTCCGGAGAAGGGCGGGATATAAGTTGAAATAATAAAAAAAAAAATGCCAGAAATTCAACCATACTGGATAGGTCTTATCAGAGGAGCCAGATGAAGAATCTCCTATAGACAATATGGTGAAATGTAACTTACAGGAATCTAAAGTATATTGGATGAGTTGTCCCCTGGGTTAATACAGACCACATTAGGTGTTGGAGTTCCTGGACATCTGGTGACCAAAGGGCTACAGGACTCAGGACTGTTGGCTGAGCAACCATGGACAGCAGTTCCAATATTATTGGAAGAAAAATTGCTTAGTCATTGCAAATATTCAAAGACTGAAAACAAAGGAGTAATGATTTGCTATTATAAATCAAGTTGAATGAGAAGAGAATATCTGAAAAGGATGTACCAATCTGGAAAGAAAAACATCCAGAACCTGAAATAACAGAAAAAGGATAGCAGATCAACATTGATTTATAATATGAAATAAAGTATTCACAAAAGTAGAATTGGAATTCTACTTAGGGCAAAGAAATTGAACTTTGCCAGAAGCATCTCAGACAGTAGAGACAAATCAGGGGGAAATGATAGTAAAGGAAACCTTCATCACTACTAAACCATTTTTATTTTCAAGTTAGGCATCATCTCCTCTACCTTCTCCTCATAAAGAATAAAATCTGAAAAACAAAAGAGACTAAAACAAATAATAAGCATGAATGAGAATGAACATCTAGAACAGCACAAAAGCTTGCCTGAAGCTTGTTGCAAAAACAAAACAACAAAAACCCCAGCTAATACAAATATGAAAAGCTGCCCAGAGTCACCTTACAGAGCAAATAGGCAGCACAAAAAATTAATAAATAAAATACTGTAATATTGTAACATTGACGATAAACAACAGCTCATTGCAAGAAACAAACCAACTAATGTGCAGTGCAGCTGCAGTTATAACTGAAGATCTTGGATGCAAAATAAACAAAGAAGAAAAAAACCCGAACAGTGGATCACCAAAATGGAAGACCAGGATGGAAAATAAGATCAACATGCTAAGATCAGCGGAAACGAAAGAACACTCATTCTTTAGCAGACATGGTGAAGAAAAGAGCAAAAAAGAGTAGAACTGGTCAGCACCAGGTGAAGATAAACCACATGATTTTTGGTTGAAACATGTAACTGGTTTTCATCCACTCATTGCCAAGCAATTTACCAACATACCACAAAGAGATAAAATTAAAGATTGATTGATGTCTAACAAAACCTACTTGATAATGAAAGATCAAACAAAAGAGGCAGGAACAAGCAATTACTGCTTACTAACAATTTTCAAATTGCTAACTGGTGTGGTAGCTGATGCAGTCCAACAGCATCTAGTTGAAAACAAGTTCTTTCCGACTGAGTAAAAAGGAAATTGGCCAAGCAGCAGAAGCAGAAAAGATTGCTTTTTAATTGATAAAATGATTTTGAAAAACCAGAAGAAATGGAAGACCAACTTGAATGAAGCTTGGATTGGTTACTAGAAGACAACCCACATGATTGGATAATCAAATGCCTAGAAATAGTCAGTAGAAACATCAGAAGCTTTGTGCAAATGTCAATGCCACAATGGAAAACACAGATGCTCTTCAATGATGATAAATAGAGAATGTTAACATCCAAGACTGGAATCTGTCTGTCTGTCTGTCTGTCTGTCTGTCTGTCTGTCTGTCTATCTATCTATCTATCTATCTATCTATCTATCTATCATCTACCTATCTATCTTCTATCTATCTGCCTATCTATCTGCTAATCTATCTATCTATCTATCTATCTATCTATCTATCTATCTATCTATCTATCATCAAACTCACTATCACCACTTCTGTTTGTTACTGCATTGATTCATCTGTCAATAACACTGAACAAATCAAGCCATAACTATCAAACATTGAAAACATGTACCAATCTCTTTTACATGGCTGAGTTGAAGCTGTATGGGAAAACAACAATGTATTATATGGCCAGTATGCACAAAAGCAGATAATGCAAGACATGACAATGGCTAAGAGAAGTTGGAGAAAGAGACAGTGTGGCTAATACTGGCAGTCCAAAACCAAGCCTTAAGAACAAACACACACACAAAGCAACAGCTAGCAAATGCCATCTCTGCAAAGAAGCTAAAGAAACAGTGGCTTACTGGAGCAGCACCAAGAGAAAATCTCAGAGAAGAAAAGCAGGACAAACTTGAATTCCTTTTTATAATGATAAATATATCCTGTAGGCAATACTGTTTCACTTAAGTAGTCTCTTGAAGTGTTCAGTAGTAAGGCAGGTTATTAAGGTCTCTTTGTCTACATTGCCCTAGCTATTGTTATCAGCCACTTGAATTTGTTTATAGTCATTGTGTATTAAGTGCTGATCTCCCAGAGGATCAATGCAAAATGATTGGGGGGAAACTCTGCTTCCGTAATGCCAGAGACAAGAATTGCTGCTGAGCACAAAGTGCTTCAACAAAATTGTCAATAGGAGTATGGGGGGAAATGAATAGAAACATAGATAAGGTTAAGTGATGCTGCTTTGGACTTACTTTTGAGTTATCACATTCTTGTTGGAAGGTAGAAGTGGAAGCTGACATGAATTTGTGCCATGGAGTTTGAAGTTACATCTCTACAACACTTAATAACAATTCAAATGTTTAATTCTCCTGAGTTAGACAAAGGTTTAACACTAGGCCATATAAAAATCAAAGGCTTTTCAATAGCAGGAAACATGAATTGACTGGTAAGAGCATAAGAAATCAAAGTCTCTATTTAATCCAGCAGGGTTATGAATTTTAGCTCCCTAGGCAAACATCTCTGTGTTACAGCATAAGTGCCCCTTAGAATATGGAAAGAACAATAAAAATGTGAAATATCCTTAAGTCTCTATGAGGCTTCTTGAGTGTATATTCCTACAAAAAATGTTATTGTAGACTATAGATACTTATTTGAGACACATGTTGGAGTGACAGTACGTGTTGAGAGACCTAGCTTGGGTGGTAGAAAAGAAATGATGATGTGATTTGGAATTTCCAATTGCACATTTTCCATGTGATCTTAATCTTTGAAAATATCTATATGGCATTATTTCTGTTATCCAATCCAAATGCACTTTCAACTTCACTTCTGTAAAATCTTAACACCTTAAATAGACCAAATCAGGAGTTGTAGGGTAGCCTAGTGGTGAAGATGCTTGCCTCCCATTTAGAAGGTTGAGAGTTTAATACTAGGTAGTAGCAGATGTTCTCTCCTAGGGAGCAAAGAAAAAAAATACCTGCTGTGAACTGTGGTGTCAGAAAGGGCATCTGGCCAGTAAATTCTCAGCTCCATAAATTATCCCTACTGTATGCCTAAATTAAGGAATTACAGGGTCATAAAAGGTAGACCAAATCAACTCCACATGAAGGCTTAAATGACTTTTACTGTGATTGACTATAAAAACAGCTCTTTTGCCTAGGCAATGGTTACTGCATACCTCCATCAAGGTTATCTTCCTTATTCTCTACAAATTCTAAGAATAAGCTAGGAATTCCATAATGCAGAGTTCTCCCATCTAAATTGAGCAATAACAGAACGTGAGAAAAGATTATTCCGTTTGTCCCACTTTAAGATACTAAAGATTCTGTAAGAGTAAAAATCCCCTCACCCCTAATTGATACAACAAGAAATCAACCAAATTTGTAGCACATCCTCCCCATCTACATTTTCAATACCTGTTGGGTGTATTCAACTAACTATTTTGGTTATTGTTTATCCTCAGTATAGGTAGCAGAGTGAAACAATGTGGCTCCCAGACAGTTATTTGTCTTATTCTGGAAATGTCACAGAAGCTATGGAGGTACTGTGGTATCACATCAGTTCTTCAATCTGGTGCTTTGTCCAAGACCCCAACAAAGGTCATAGCAATGTTGAAAGTTGAAGTTGACTAAATGGGGCAGTAAATTCTAAACAATGTCAACTTATGAACCTCAGGAAGAGGATGCTGAAAATTACTTGTCCAGAGGGAGACTTTGAACACTTGGTCCTTTTTTGAAAGGAAGGGAAACTAAGCAGAACTTCTTTTAATTTATCCCAAATCCTTTCAATTTGGGATATCTATCAATTTGGGATACAGCAAAATCTGCAGGAATCTGAAGTCAGACCAGTTTAGATCAATGTTGGCTGTGTTTGAAAATGGACACAGGAAGTTGTATGCTTTATGTCCAGTCATGTGCAAAAACATCTCAGCAGTTGTGAAAAGGAATGCATGAAGTTGCTGAGATGCTTTTCCCATTTAAGGACCAAAGAACTGAATACAATGTTAGGTAAAGAGACCAGGGTGGACAAACATTGGATTTCCACCGATGGGAATTCAAATTATTTACAAGCTCCGTGGAGCTACGTTGTTGCAAATAGAAAAATGATTCCCCCACCCCTTCCTTCCTGGTTTGGATTACCTCATTGTTGAGTCAAAAATAAACTGGTTCAGCTACCATGCACAGGAGATTTTCATATGCAAAGAGAAGATCCTATTCTGAAGAAGTGTGAAGCTTATATGGGAATGAAGTGATAAAATGATTTTTGGCAACCAGATGTAAAGATGATATGAGTTTTGAATCTTTTATAGCTTTTATAGCAATGTGGAGAAGGAGAAAGATTGCAGTGGTGAACATTTTCTTTTTCCCCAGCATTTATACCTCATTTCTAAAATTCCATTTTCTGTTAAATGGTTACTTTACTATAAATGCAAGTAGTTAAATCTTAAATCTCATTACAATAAGCACATCTGTGTTTTGAGGCAATATTTTTTTAATTGTTACATCCTTTACTGGATGTGTGAAGCTACTTTAAGTTAGAACAGCATAGTTATCTAAGGATGAATATAAGATGAATATAAGATAAGTTTTAATTGGAATTGTTTGTATCAACTTTTAACGATGTTAGTCTATTTAATTTCATATAATATGCAACTTATCTTTGAAACCAGTTTTATTTGTCTGCCTCTAGATGGCAACAGAAGTGTCATTTTAGGATTTAAATAAAATAAAGCAAGACTATCAGTTAAATACCTGATATTTCAGAAGCTTGATGACCCCTTATACAAGTAATCCTCAAGGTAATCATTTAATGACCATTCAAAGTTACAACAGAGCTCTCAAAAGTCATATACGACCATGATTCAAAGATGAGAAATTTACAAAAATTATCCAGGCATTCGTAGTTACGAATGACCAGGCGGCTTCATAACTTTGCAGAAAGCATGCCCACCTATCTCTTCCACCCATCCTTGCCCTTCCAGGTCACCAAAGGAATGGGCCTTCTTTGCCCCCCTGTTAAAAGGGAAAGGGAAGAGCAGCTTTACATTCCTGGTCAGGATTCAAACAAGGCAAAGCAGATCCCTCTGTATCACTCTTTTAACACTTAACCCTTCGTTGTCTGTTCTCCATCTCACTGCACCAGCTTCTGTTTCTCCCCCTTCCTTTTAAAACTTTTTTACCAGAAAATATAGAAACTGCAAAGCACAAACTGTAGCTCATTATCTTGTTTTAAATTAAAGAGGCCATGCAAAAAAGCAGAAGGTGGGAGAAATGCTGCTTTGCCAAGGTCAGTTTGCAAATGGCTGCTCCACATGGCCCAGTAAGAACAGACCACAGCATTGAGTTCTGTAGATCTCCAGAAGGTAAGCAAGGCATTGTGAGTGGTGGAGATGGCTGTGGGGAGCCGAAGGAAAGGAAGCAGCACACAGGGGTATCTTGGGCCCCGGGAGGCCCAAAGCAGGCATCCCTGAGGCACCTCATGTGCATTTAACAACCCCTGCATTCACCCCTACATTTGTTTAACATACAATATGCATTGATGCAATCCAGGATGAGAGCTCTTTCACTTAACAAGTTTCAGTTAATATCCTCCCACCTTATGACCAAAATTGGCAGACTCCATTACTGTCAGAAGTCGAGGATTACCTGAAATCCATCCTGATTGAACGCATGATATTTTGAAAAACACCTGCTAATCCATGGGGTTAGAGCAGTGGTTCTCAACCTGTGGGCCGAGACCCCTTTGGGGGTTGAAAATCCTTTTCATATCCGATGGTCTTAGGAAGCAAAACACCACTCTTCTATCAATATAGGCTCAATATAAGGGGCTGTGGGCTGGCGTGACATAATTGAAAGTGAACTGAAGAGGAGGAGGTGGCAGGAGGAGGAGGTGAAGGCACCACGTCGGCGGCAGTGGCGGGGCTGAGAATCATCAGCCTCAAGGAAATGGCAGAAGCGGGAGGGGAGGGAGGCAGGGTGGCATGGGAGACAAGACGGAACTGCCACCTGCAGCAGCAGAGGTGGGAAGCACTGCCGATGGCCGGGAACAGTCTTACAATACACGACGGTGGCGGCAGCAGAAACAGCAGGAGGGACTCCTTGAGAAACAGGCAAGTCCGTTGCCCCTTTGCCTGCCTCCTTGCCGCCCTCCCCACCGTGGAGACAGACCAGGGGCCAGCAGCACCGAGAAAAGGGAGCCGTGACCAACATCTGCGTGTGCTGCAAGGGAGAGGAGGAGGAACTACCAAAGACTGTGCCGCTTTGGAGAAAGGCATCCAGTGGGGGTCACCACAACATGAGGAACTGTATTAAAGGGTCGTGGCATTAGGAAGGTTGAGAACCACTGGGTTAGAGTAACATTTTAGCAACTACATTTGTCAAGGAAATATGCCTATAATTAGAACACACAATATAATTTTTACTCAGTTCAGAAATAACTATAGTATGTGTCTCTCATTAACATTAAAAGGCAGAAATTTATTTTAAAAAAGGTTCCCCTCTGAAAAACAGGAAGTGAAACCCCATTAGTGGTTTTTTTAAAAAAATAAAAATACTAATCAACTGGAAAATCATCAGGGCTGGTAACCTTCTCCAATATCATATACTTAATTATAGTGACACTTCCTTTAAGTGAAATATGTGAAAAATCTGCTCTGTGATAAATATAGTAAAATAATTCTCTGGCTCATGTTCAATTTATGTAGAACTGTACTACTCTTTTGAACAGTATCTTTAAAATGCTGGTTAACAAGTTAGTTAGGAATCGGTATATACAAATTGTATTTATATCCTGAATAGCCAATTAATAGTTTGCTTAATTAGTTTATAATGATGAGCAATACTTTTTTAGTCTTCTCTATCTTTCCCCAAAACCATTATATAATAAAAATTCTGTTTTAGCATCTTAAAGTCTTTGAACTTTATAATATATTTAGCACTTACCAATGAACCTTAAGGGTCAGAGATAGATAGGATACATAAGAATAATTTAATTTTCTCCTTAAAAAACAAACAATTTTGCTTTTAATATGAGGCATAAGCATTAATATAACTTTGAACACATCCTTTGGTGATATCCAGTAAGAAAAATAAAGTATTATACTAATTATACCTTACACATTATTGTTATACATTGTTATATAATACATTCAAAGAACACGAAAGAAAAGATATGAACTTTTTAAGAGAAAAATGAATAAGGTTCACAGAAGCATAGTCTGAAATATAAGAATAAAAACTGTAGAGACTGGTAGACAGTGACCATCTATATCCTTTAGCAGTGACATCATGATTGACAATGATATTGCCACCAGTATACAATGAATCAGAAATATGATGAACTTATATGTGTATAATGCCTTGGTTAGATCACACTTGGAATATTACTTCCAGTTTTGGTCGCCAAAATATAAAAAAGAATGTTAAGATTCTAAAAAGAGTGCAGTGAAAAGTAACAAAGATGATTAAGGAACTGGAGGCTAAAACATATAAACAACAGTTGCAGCAATTGGGTATGTCTGCTTTAATGACAAGAAGGACTAGGGGTGACATGATAGCAGTGCTCTAATATCTAAGGGGCTGCTGCAGAGAAGAGGGAGTCAAGCTTTTCTCCAAAGCACCTGAAGACAGGACAAGAAGCAATGGATGGAAACTAATCAAGGAGAGAACCTACCCAGAATTAAGGACAAAATTACTTGACAGAACAATTAATCAGTGGAACAACTTCCCTCCAGAAGTTGTTGTTGCTTCAATACTGGCAGTTTTTAAGAAGAGAATGGAAAACCATTTGTCTGAAAAAGTATAGGCAGTTTTTAAGAAGAGAATGGAAAAGTATAGGGTTTACTACTTGAGGAAGGGGTTGGACTAGAAGACCTCCAAGGTCCCTTCCAACTCTGTTATTCTATTATTCTGTTCTACTTTTCAGATATTAGACAAATGTTTCTCAACCTCAGCAACTTTAAAATGTATGGACTTCAACTCCCAGAATTCCCTGGTCAGTATTCATGCTGGGTAGTTCTAGGAGTAAAAGTCCACACACATCCTAAAGTTACTGAGGTTGAGAAATACTGCATTAGAGTGTTTAGAAACAGAAATTGGTTCTAAATGCAGCTCCAAGAACAGTGGTTCAAGTTACTCGTAGGATCATATTGTAGGCATTGTGGTGATAAATGCTTTGTTTCCAGGTATATTTGAAATGATTTCAATAATCTTTAGTGCTCCAGGGCAATCCTGCCATGCCCAGAGAAACCTTTTTCTGTGTCCTAATATGGTGGAAACCAAGTTGATAAAGGCAAGAAAGGGGGTGTTTCAGCACTTATAGACTAAATTTGGCACTTTGTTTTATGTACATTGTTCTCAGCAACTCTGACTAGTATATTAGTGCTATGAAAGGAATTGCTGCTTAAATAAACAAATGTGTGTTTTGTCGCTGTTTACAATCACAGAGCAGAAAACATTCATCTACTTCACTTTAGTAGTATATGTCATAGCAAGCAATGACAGTACAATTACATGAACAAAGCATTAATTTCTACTTGCTTATTATGTATTGTAGTTTTCAATAATTTCCAAAAACTGAATTTGTCTTTTAAATTATAAAGTTTAGCTCTTTATATAAAAAAATAGGATGCTTTTGTAAATGCATAAATTGTCTCTCTTCTCTCTCTCTCTCTCTTCTCTCTCTGTCTCATAACTGAATATATTAATGCTACATAATATATTATTAGTTTATGTAACACATCTGGGCCTGAAGAAAAGGGCTTCCATCTCAAAAAAATATGTACAGAAAGTTTCCAGAAATACTGACTTTTATCTCCATCTATCACCCACAACAACTATGATACCATACAACCAAACTGATTTTGGAGTTTTATAACCAATTGATATAAAATAACTTCAGAGTATAGTACTTTTCCAGATAGCACATCATTGCCTGGTTGTTAAGTTCCTGAGTCAAGATATGAAATTCTATAATGTATATTGTTGATAAATGAACGGAATGGCTTGAAAAAGAAACGTCTGAACTATTGAATCTCCAAATTAGACATCAGTTGTATACATAGGCCTCAATGAATCAACATTTGTTTGCACATATATTTGATGACTATACTTCCCTTCTATTTTGTGGATAATGGATTATAAAGAATATGGTGCAAACTGTTATATTAATTTGATAAAGATTCGGTTATCTAATATGCCAATTCAATGAATCTACTCAAATTAATATGGTCAATAAAAGGATTTTTTTTTGCAATCAAACTAGACTTTTTTTTTATTACAAACCAAAAGGTTTACAACAAAACTTTAAAATCCAATCAACCTGATTCAGTTTTTTCAAATTGATCCGACTTTAATATTAAGTACGGGGGGCATAGTGATTATGAGAGGTTTCATCTACATTTTGTAAAAATGCAATAGGTTAAAACTATAACACAAAAGGATTTTTGAGTGTTCGGCCTAAGCTAAGACATACTGATTTTTTTTTCCGTTGATGTTAGTGGACTTTATTTTCATGGATTGATATTAATAGCAATAACAATATCATTTAGACTTATATACCACTTCACAGTGCTTTACAGCCTCTCTAAGCAGTTTACAGAGTCAGCATTTTCCTCTCAACATTCTGTGTCCTCATTTGACTGACCTTGGAAGGATGAAAGGCTGAATCAACCTTGACCCTGGTGATATTCGAACTGCCAAATTGCAGGCAGCCAGCCATCAGCAGAGGTAGCCTGCTTCTAATCATTGTAACCACTGCACCACCACAGATCCTAATACATCTCCATAAGGCTAAATCTGGATCTAGCCAGAATTGTGGCTTTATATACTTCAATGACTAGAACTTAATCTAATATACAGTTAGCAAAAACCCCTTCAGAAACATTTTTTTTTCACTAACATTTCCAACCCCCCTGGTGTTTTTATTTAATTTGGGGCAGGAAACGTAAATATATGCTTGATCAGTTGTCTTTGCAATCCTGTAATTGTTGCATCTTTAAATCAACATTAACTTGTTCCTTAGAAGAATTTAATCACTTCCATGTGATCAATATACAGACAATGATGATTTCAGGAAAAGTAAGACTTCATCAACATTGCTGAGTCTAAAGAATTACGATCAATTAAAAATGAACCAGGCAGGAGGCATTAATCCAGTTGACATAGAAATAACACAAGGCATTTTAATTTCTAATACCTCCATGGCTGACAATATAGTGCTATGTCAAAGGAATGCAGCTATATAGAAAGTGAAATACATACTTATTCAATCATTCTCATTGTAGGTCGAGTGTAAATACCTCTAGATCTGTTGTTACTGTGCATCATGCATTCACATGTAAAATCCAAGTCTAGACAAAACAATATTTTCTAAAAGCATGTCATACAAATGGCAAATTCCTGCAGTGTACTTCAGTGAAATAGAGATTATCTATTTCTATCATGGAAGTTTATTTCTTCATAGTATTCTTAATGTCTAACATTATAGACTTTAATTTTAATATATGTGTTACTGGCAATGTGTGAAAAGCGGGAATTATATAGGAAATTTATAGAATGTATGATGCTTTTAGGTGAAGTATAATATATCTATGTTATTTTATACTTACATACTTTCACTAGCATCATACATAATATGTAGGCATTATTCAGAATGACAAAATAACCATTTAAGCGAAGTATGGCAGAGAGACATGAAAAGGGTCAGAGTTAAGGTTAGGGTAATCCTAACTCTAACCCACATCCTAACTCTAATCATAACCCTAATCGTAACCCTAATCCTACATCTAGCCCTAATCCTAACCCTAATATCTAGCCCTAACCCTAATCCGCACCCTAACCCTACATCTAATCCTAACTCTAAACTTTTAATGAAAAGTTGTGCAGGTAGTCCTCGAGTTACAACCACAATTGAGTCCCAAATTTATGTTGCTAAGTGAAACATTTGTTAAAGAAGTTTGTCCCAATTCTTTTCTTGCCAGAGTTGTTAAGTGAATCGTTGCAGTTGTTGAGTTAGTAACATGGTTGTTAAGTGAATCTGGATCCCCCATTAACTTTGGTTATCAGAAGTTTGCAAAAGACACTACAAGCATCATAATAGGTAAGTTATCAAGCATCTGAATTTTTATCATGTGACCATGGGGATACTGCAACGGTCATAAATGTGAAAAATGGTCATTAGTCATTTTTTCAGTGCCTTGTATCTTTATACAGTCACTAAATGAATTGTTATAAGTCGAGGACTATCTGTATAGTCATGAAAATGATATCCAAAATAAAATACAGGACTTTCTTACCCCCCCCAAAAAGAGGAGAAAAAGACATTAATATGTTGCAAAATGTTAATGTGTTGAAACAAGGAAGGCTAGAATAGTGTTTTAGTGAGAATAATTTATACTTAGTTGGTTTGCCTTTTGCATTGTTTGACATTCCATTTTTGGCATTCTATAGATTTCCTAGGCATTCTATAAAATGCCTAATTTCACACATTGATGGTAACCTACACTGATTATAAATCCAGAGAGGGAGGGAGAGAGGGAGGGAGGGGGAGAGAGAGAGAGAGAGAATGAAGAATTGATGATATGGTGCTGATTAGGGAAATATTTACTTCAAAAATTATTTGGAAGAAGTGTTTTGGCTCTTTACATGAGCCTGGAGCCTAAATAGTTTTCCTGACCATGATGCTTCCTTTTTTTCCAACTTCTATGCAGCTGTTTTTAAAGATCCAAGTTACACAAGCATATGACAATCCATACTTACAAAAGTATGAGAGGGAGAGAATTTTACTTCTTGGCAGCTATTTTAGCAATTATTCTTCACCAGCACTTTATTTACTGTTTTGAACATAATGAACAAATCATGGATGTAGCCATGCCTCAAGGGTTGTGGATGTGACATTTACTTATTTAACGATAACTTGAGCTTCATAAAAGAGAGGTGTAGGTAAGAGGTGGCATTCAGCAGGTTCTGACCAGTTCTGGAAAACCAGTAGCGGAAATTTTGAGTAGTTCGGAGAACCAGTAAATACTACCTCTGACTGGACCTGCCCTCATCTATTCTCTGCCTTCCAGCTGATCCGGAGGAAATGGGGATTTTGCAGTAACCTTCCTCTGGAGTGGGGTGGGAATGGAGATTTTCAGTATCCTTCCCCTGCCATGCCCTCCAAGCCACACCCACCAAGCCACACCACATCCACCAAGCCACGCCCACAGAACTAGTAGTAAAAAATTTTGAATCCCACCACTGATGTAAGTGAATGGATGATATCTTCATCATCTGGAAATTAATTTTAGAAACTGAATAAATTCTGTAGGAAGCTCAGCAAGTCAGATCTCAGCATTTAGCCTAAAGTATGATAAACAGTCAAACAATTTCATGAAATTAGTGATATCAAAAGAAAGCAACCATTTTCAGTTGTACCTCAGTACTCATCCTTAATTGGTTTTGGGAGGCGTAATGAATACCAAAAACAATGAGTACAAAATAATTTTTTCCCATAAGGACTAATGTAGTGAATCGCAAGGCAGCCAACACCAACAAGTTCTAGTTTGTGCATTTAGTAGCAAACAAACAATGAGTATTGGGACAAACTTTTCACATCAAAATGCATTGAGTACCAAATATGATGAGTTTCAAAGCAGTTGAGTACCAAGGTACCAAGGTACTAACCATCTTCTATAGCAGTGGTTCTCAACCTTCCTAATGCCACGACCCTTTAATACAGTTCCTCATGTTGTGGTGACCCCCAACCATAAA
>JANHFM010002371.1:46225-60089 GCA_032468115.1 Grayia smithii | reverse complement strand
GGAGCCACAAAACCTGGGTAGGCATGGCTGGGGGGTGTCATGTGACTGGGTGGGAGTGAGTGATGTCAAGTTGGCCATGCCCACCCAGGTTTTGTGGCTTCCGGTGTTTTGTTTTCTGCGGGAAACGGGCCCAAGTGGCTCTTTGAGTGTTTAAGATTGCAGACCCCTGGCCTAGATTGTGTCTTCATCTCTCCCAATACAGCTGCAAGGTTTGCAAAGAGAGAAGTAAAGTTTAGACACCACATATTAGATACAGTATATATGTCCCTGTAGAAGATGTCAGGAACATAGGATCAGAAATAGGTAGAATTTTCAGCTACTTAGATATTGTTTATATATAAGGAAAAGTCTCCTGATGGTTCCAGAATGAGCACCTTATAGACATTGTAGATTCTCCATCTTTTACAGTTTTAAAGAAGAGTCTGGCAGACATACTTAAGGATGGTTAATTGCAGAGTTGCATTAGATAACTTTCATGATCATTTCTAACTAAACTATTCTATGACTTTGTAAAATTAGGTGTGACATTCCTCTGAATCCTATGAATATTCCAGGAATGAAGTTACAAAATCTGTAATCTAAAGAAAAATCTGAAATTACCTTAATTTATAGTGCTGCTCTAATTACCACTGAAATTTAAACATATTTTAAAGGGGGAAAATACCATTTATATAGTTTCCTTTTAATAAAAGCATCAGAGATGCAGAAATTTATTTTTATATGTATTATTTATAGATAGAATAGTCCCTTTTTAAAACACATTCTACAGAATTCACTTAATAGTAATATCCCCACGCTCTACTAAAATTATTCCTTTTAATAGAGTAATTTGAGATTAGAGAAGAAATTGTTAATAGATTGCTAACAGATATTAAGCCTATGAGGGTGTTTACTTGTTCATGCATCTGTACCAAAGACAAAATTTAGCATGGACAAGATGCTGCAGGAAAAAATCACTAGATTAAAAAGTACTCAATGCTGTGAATATTTCAATTGGAAAGTTTAAGAACCATCTGTATGATTTTAAACTTAAGACTATAATAAACTGTATGTACAGAATGGTTAACAATATACTTAAGGAAACAAATCAGAGATTCTTAAATCCTCTGTCAGAGAGGTGTGATTTTTTTTTAAAAAACTGACTAGACTGGCACAGGCAAAATGGCAGCATTTCAAAAGCTGCTGTTGATTTTGAGTTTTTCCTGCACATACTAACATTATGTAGTTGTAGATTGAGGACCTATATGATACATAAATTAAATACTGATTAAACATAGTATATTTATTTCTGCCACTAACACTAAGGAAATCATTCATCTAAACTCACATATATCTATCATTTTAAAGGCATGTGGAATTGCAAAATTTGAGAACGACTGATATAAATAAAGGTATATATATGTTTTTAAAAAGCAAAAAGGAAGAGGAAATATATTTTTGCCTGTGCTGCAAAATAACTGTAAGACACTGAAGTGTTCTATATGTTCAACTGACATTTAACTAAATATGAAAGCTGCATAACAAATGGAAGTTTTGTTCTTGATCTCGGAAAGCAACAACTACCTAACAAATTTCATGGCTGCAAGAACAGAAAATACTGTATTGAGTCATTTCAATAGTCTTGCATATTTTATTTGTCTGGAACAAAACAGCAAATCTGAAAAAGTTATGTTATTTTCCAACTGCATTAGTCAATTTCATATTTTAAATACTAATATTAAAATATACTGCCCCTGGTCCAGATGTGTTGATAATTCAACATTACAAAGAACTTGAGGAGAAACTTTTAAAATAATTGACATCACTATGAATGAAATTACAGAAACAAAGACAATACCACCAATATGGGAAGAAGAATGTTCCATAATCAGGCATAACCCTCATTTATAAATGACCAAAGGAAACCACAATTAAATATAATAATCTTGCTTATATAGATTATAATTTTTTACAACAATACTAGCTGGCTGACTGACTAAAGAAATATGTCCTGGATATTAGACATATCCACCAAAAAAAGATAAATTCCAAAGAGAAACATTAAGGTAATAGCAGTTTTATAAGAAATGTAATATTTATTTATTTATTTTTATTTATTTGTCGCATTTATATGCCGCCCCCTCTCCCGAAGGACTCAGGGCGGCTCACAGATAAAAAAAACCAAAAAAAATCCATAACAATGGATTAAAAAGAATTAAAATAAATGCGATAATTACACTACCCCAGTAAAACCACAGCAATATAAAAGACAATAAAAGACAATTAAAAACTGTTTAAAACCAACTACATCAGCCAGATTGGTTAAAAAGCCACGTCTTCAGATTGCGGCGAAAGGAGTGGAGGTCAGGCGAGGTCCGGAGGTCGGTGGGGAGCTCGTTCCAGAGTGTATATATATATACACTCTGACTCAATGACTCAATTCAACCTGGTTTTATGTTGAAATCAAAGTATTCTCTCCGTTACCTAAAAAAGATAAAGAAAAAGGCCTGAAAAGCCAGCTTGTAGAGAGTTCTGCAAAGAGAGCGCCTACAACTTCTGGAGGCAAGCCATTCCACTCAGTGGTGGAATTCAAATTTTTTTACTACCAGTTCTGTGGGTGTGGCTTGGTGTGTGTAGTGTGGCTTTGTGGACGTCACTCAGTAGGTGTGGCGTGGAAAGGATATTGCAAAATCCCCATTCCCTCCCCCCTCCTGGGGGAAGGATATTGCAAAATGCCCATTCCCTCCCCACTCTGGGGTCAGCCAGAGGTGGTATTTGCTGGTTCTCCAAACTACTCAAAATTTCCATTACCGGTTCTCAGAACCTGTCAGAACCTGCTGAATTTCACCCCTGATTCTGCTGATTAATTGTTCTCACTGTCAGGAAAAAAAATGGAATTTTCTTATTTCTAGGTTGGTTCTCTCCTTCCTTAGTTTCCATCTGCTGTTTTTATTTCTTGTCTTCTGGTAGCTTTGGAGAATAGATTGACCCCCTTTTCTTTGTGGCAGGCCCTCAAATATTAGAACACTGCTATCATGGCGCGCGCGCGCACACACACACACACACACACACACAGTTGGCTTTTCACAGAGAAGGCAGGTGAAGCCATTTGTCCCAATCTGTTTCCTCTTTGCCTGCCCAACCTTTTGGAGAGCAAGGTAGTATTAGCAGCTGATCTCCTGGATAAACTGTTAACCATCTGCAGAATAACACAGAGACAGAATGAAACCAAGTTGAGGTTAGAATAACAAGAGACTGACATAAATGTAATTGATAGCTTTGTCATTTGGTCCTGTATTCCACATGTCCATTTATCAAATTTGTATACCACCGTAATGCATAGTAGACTCTCAGCCATTAACCCAAAGGTGCTTTTTCAGGAGCCCTCTTGGAAAAAGCACCTTTGGGACAGCTAATACCTGGATGACTGAGAATCTCCATAGACTCTCAGATGTTAAAACATGATAAAGGACAACAATAAATATCACAGTGGCAAAGAAAAGTGGAAACAAAAAAATGGGGAGATGCTTTGGAATTAACAGACTGGAATCTCCAAAGTTATAGAAAAGATGCTGTAGTTTCTTCTCCACAGACTCCTTAAACATTTGGGGTCTGCAGGTGAAAATGAAAAGCAGCCTTATGGAGTGTCAGCAGTCCAAACTAAGAACTCAAAAGTAATTTTATTTTATTTTTTTAAAATTGAGCCAAGGGGGAAGATGGATCAGATTGCAGCTGTTTGAGCCTTGTTGTTCTCCTTTTGCACTAACAAACTCAATGGACATTCCAGCCTTGGGATAAAAGCAAGTCTCTGACCTTTTCCTTTTCTTCCTTACTTGGAAGGAACTATCTGTATTCTATATCAGTAAAACGAACTGGATCCCAGCCAGGCAGCATAGAAAAGTGAGAGAGTCTGTTTAAACAGACATTGATAAGGGTAATTCCAGCCAGTGCTTTTTCCACAGACTTCTTTTAGTTATCATTCCTGTCCTGCAATATCTGCCTATCTCCTTCCATCTTCCTCTGTAACCCACATACCTGCCCTTTTACTAAAGCAGCCTTTAATTTAGCCAGTCTGCAGACACTTTAAAATCAGGAGCTTTGGCTTACCTACAACAAAAGGCTTGTGTTTTCCCTTCCTCCAAAACGTAACCCCATAGTTTAATACCATAATAATCTACTTCGCAAGAATGCCCAGCTATTATCTTCATTTACAACAGATGCAGAAGCCATTGTCACTAAATCTTTTCCAAGACCGAGGGATCCTATTATTTCAAGAATAAATTATCTACTTCACAGCATATAGAAGTAGAGCTTGGTTGGACTTTTGGAGCTAAGGCTGGTCTCTGTCCAAAATGTGCTCTCCACAAAACCTCTTTGCTGATATATTCAATGGTGAGATCTAGAAGACAAAAGAAGGGAGTTCTATTGCAACAGCAAGATGAGACTTGTCTTGAAATAGTCTCCAAACTCCACCCTTAGAACCTCAATAAGAGAGAAAGGGAGAGGATTTTTTCCCCTTTGCATAGATAAACATGGTGGAAGAAAGAATCCTGACATTCACTTCCTATTATCATCATTAGTATTACTATTAATCTTCTCATTGTTCCTATCACCCATCTTCTACCACTTATGGCTGCATGACTGTAACTATGTTGTTGTATCCTTACGATTTATATTGATATTGATTGTTTCCTAGTATGATTTTATTGCTTATTTGTATCCTATGTCTATCATTAACTGTTGTACCTTATGATTCTTGATGAATGTATCTTGTCTTTTTATGAGAGCATTTGCACCAAAGGCAAATTCTTTGTGCGTCCAATCACACTTGGCTAATAAGGAATTCTATTCTATTCTATTCTATTCTATTCTATTCTATTCTATTCTATTCTATTCTATTCCCTGAGCCCTGGAAAGTATATCAGGCTGTAGAATGACAAATTGGGACCATGAAGATTCACATCCTACTTGATTACTTAAATAAATAAATCATGGAACTCATGGGATAATTTTGGACTACTCAAAATTTATAGCCTAAGTTAATTCACAACTGCTATTTGTGAAGATACAATGAAAAAAAAGTGTGCTGCTTTGAGCTCACTAAAGTCTGGTATATAAATGTAATCTTAACAATAAACAGAATTTTCCCCTTCCTTGCCTAGATATACGCATATAGATAAATGTATTTAATTAGCTCAACATTGCAGTTTATATCACCGTAGTAAGTTTTTTAATGAATGTGATTAGTTCAGACAGTCTCATAAACAGAATTATATTTGCATATTTGCAAATGATGCTATTTCAGCAGTTCAGTGTTATACATAAGAGAAAGTCTCCCCCCTCCGAAATAATATCATTTTACAGAAAACAGATTATGAAACATTTCAGTCACTCTCTCCAAATTAAGTTGTAAACTTTTTTTTATTTTACAGTTTAAATAAAGATTAGATGAAAGTACATTGTGGGGCAGTTATTCCCTTGAAAGTCACTGCAGTCTATATTCTTTAATTTTTAAAGTAATAATTGGGATAAAATAGCTTTGAATCCTCCTGCTAAAAAAATTATTCATAGAAAATGGTTGTTCTTGATATGTGGTTAATCAGGTTTATCAGCTGCATTTTGAAGCATCCAAAGATGAAAGAAACAGAATCATGATTAGAAATGGATTCGTTTCTATAGCATGGAGCTATCTGCTAGGCAATATTACATTTTCGGCTGTATCATATATATTGTATAGGTCCCTATTTTATTCTTGTTGCATGATCTTGAATCAATGAAGGCAATCATCACTGGAAAACCTCTATGCCACTCAGATTCTGGATTTCATTGACATTCATAGAAGACTTAAATGAAAATTTGGCATTCTGTTCCACGTGCAGAGAGAGTTCTAAATTACACTTGTGAGCCTTCCCAATACAGTGTTATCTTCTTTCAAATTCTACATGAGTAATGAGCATCCATTAGTCCATTGGAAGTATGCAACTTCTAAACCCTTCAGAAATCCTAGATCCCGGAGTCCTTTGGGAGTTGGGCGGCATATAAATTGAAATAATAAATAAATAAATAAATGTTAGACCACTGCAGTTCAGTGATAATATTTCCTGTCATTATTTTAAGAGGAAAACAAAGTTACTAAGATTTATAGACATTCTTCTAAGCTTGAAACATCCAAACCAAGTTTTCTTAAAAATAGAAGCTTCTTCAAATCATGCTTGCCCATCTATAAATAGAATAGAATAGAATAGAATAGAATAGAATAGAATAGAATCCCACTCTGATGACATTATTGCTTCACTGGCATACCATGGAGGTTCTAATTGGGATTGACAAGGGCAGCCCTTGACTGATGAAAAATTGCCTGCCTGCCCTGTAACAAACAGTGCATGGACAATAGAGAGAACAGCATGGGAAATTTATTGGAAGAAAGACTGTGATTTCCCTAACCAGATATGCAAGTAAAAGAATGCCCACTAGGTAGGGCTTCAATTCTAGCTAGGGGTCAATTTTATTTCCTTCTAGAAACAGAAGCTAAATAAGCAGGACAAGTTGCTTCTTGTTTTGAGCTTTGGCATTTTCAAATGTAAAGAAAAAGGAAAGAAAAAAAGAAAAACACATTTCATCACAGACAAAATTATCTTCAACTACAAACTTAAAATTTTTAATGTAGCCTGGCGGAGGACCTAATTTCAGGCATGTTACTTTTCCTTCTTTCCTTCTGTAGGAAGAAAATTCCATTCTGGTTCCAAGCCAGAAGAAAAAAATAAAATGGAGTCTGACAGATTGGAAAGAAGGTCTCTGTTTATTTGGATGCCAGAAACTTCAGTGACAGCAGCATGATTCTGGGGTAGCTGACTAAATGGCTGTGTGTGTGGATGGATCTTTATAGGATGATTGAGATGCTCCAAGGAATTGTGCAATGTAGTGAGCCTTGTGTCTTTTACTATTTCATTACATTTCAATGGTGGTGGGTTAATCCTCTTATGTCCTAATGTCCTGTTCTTAGAATTTGGGTGGGGATATAATTTTTTAATCCCATCAGCACCAACCTGGTTGACGGCATTTGGCCTAATCTTTCTGAATGGATACAAAATCTGTATTCATAAAGGTCAGCCTCTTCAAGCTTCTTACTTTGAAGTTGTTTTCCTATGGCAGGCAGACTGGGACTGCTTTCTGCCTTTATTAAGATTTTTCTCCATTTCTTATTTGGGGAAATATTCTATCCTACCTTTTTTAATATTAAGAATAAAGAATCTTTTAATCTGGGGGGGGGGCTTGCTTCCTTCCTTCCTTCCTTCCTTCTTTCCTTCCTTCCTTCCTTCGTTCCCTCCCTCCCTCCTTCCCTCCATCCCTCCTATTACAATGTATATGTAATTTTTGTCTATACATACATGGTACAGATAGGATTTGCACATCTAGTTTTCCACTGATTAACAAGGCTTCTGATTTTTGAAGTCCCTTGAATACTTTCTGAGGCATTGCTTTCTACCAATATTTTCTGGGTAGAAAGAATACACGCTGGGTGTGTATTACTTATATGCATGTGTTCTGTTTCCCCTTCCCCAAAAGGGTAAGTAATTCCTCACGCGCACACGCACACACACACACACACACACACACACACACAGCCATGCCGGCTTGAATTTCAAGATGTAAACTTTCTCCAAGCTGTAGCTGATAACATTCTTGGCAGCCAAATACACTATGCCTGCCAAGTCAGAGCTACCAGAGCTTTTTAAATTAGTCCTACTTACAGAGAGAGAAAGTGATTTTTATTCAAAAGTCCGATATCACAAGAAACAAGCGTTAGTCCAGATCAAATCCAAGATAGTCACAAGCCAGATTTTCAGAAGCACGAAGAAATTCTCGAGTTGTTCAAACTTTGTCCCGAACAAAGTTTGAAGAGTAATCACACCCACTTTTATCCCTTGTGGGGTGTGGCTCAGTGACTCAGCTCAATCTCTGGTCCTCCCACACCTCCTACGTTGCTGCTGACATTTCTCCCTACGACACTGCCTGGGGTCGAGCCAGGATTCTGCCTCCTCACTCTCTATCTGTGGTTGTTCCGATCTGCTTCCCTCCTGGCTTATCTCAGGCTGTTCCTCTTGGCTTTCCGATGGAACCTGAGGCATTGCCAGGGAGGAAGGTCTGGGGAGGAAGGTCCTGGCGAGGAATGTCCTGGGGAGAAAGGCATTGCCAGTTCCTCCCCTTCATCTTCCAGGTCCTCTTCCTCTGGCAGCACAGGCTCGGGAGTCAGGGCCACAACAAGACCTATCAAATATAAGAACTTGCTTGGAGAAGTCAAGAGATAGCCAAGGATTCCTCTTTCAACATTTTTAAGGCATCAGAAATCATGGCAGATAGGGTCATATAATACATCAGGTTTTCTTTTCCCTTAAATGCTGAAACACATACATCACTCCTTTGTCTTTTGGCTACAGTATATTGAAATCTTATTCTCCATGTAGCCCTCGACTTACAATCATAATGGAGTTTCCCCATCCTAGTGAAATGTCATGAAAGCCATAAATCATATCACTTGCATCCCCGATCCAATTTTAGGATCTTTTTTTTTTTTGCAGCAGTTGTTAAGCATTAAATGAATCAATGGTTTGCTGGTGGGATGGTTTTGCCAAAATGCCTAATTTTTTATTTTTTATTTTGCAAAACCACCATAAAATGTAGTCATTTGACCACTGGATATTGCAAAGAGCCGTCAATGCAGGCCGACTGCTGAGCATTCATTATGCAGACACGTGACTGCATTGGGAGAGGGGACCCCTTTGGAACCTCATTGTAAATACTCCCAAGGGAGGTTTGCTGTAACTTTGAAAAGTCGCTAAGGGACTGGTCATAAATTGAGGACTTACCTATACAGTATCTGAGTAGTTCTCAACTCATGCATTATGGGGACAGTGATGGGAGAGGGGGAAAAAACTGTTTCAGGAGATTCCATAGAACACTTGGATTTCAGATTGCTTATCTCTGACTGAGGCCAGTACAGTCATCTCAAGACCTTTCTTACAGTAGTGGCCGAAATTTTGGAAACCTTCTGGGAAAAGTGTATTTTCTAAATCTAGCTAATAATAACTTTTTTTTCTTTTTTTGGAGCAGTACCATAAAATTATATATCAATGGAAAGATAATTTAATCAAGAATGTAATGCAATAGCTTTTATGAAGGATTTGCTATTGGAATAGCAGTTATAATGAAGAAAAGTGAAACGAGATATACAAAAATGATCAGCATAGAAAAAACAAGATATGCAAAAATTATCCCCATGTCAGTGAATACTTAGTTGGGGAACCTTTAGCATGAATGACGGCCTTGCAGCGTCTTCCCATGGAGTGAACCAACTCTTTGAGTTCTGCAGCTGTTTTAACGTGAAACCAAGATTGAATGATGGCTTCTATTTATTGGGTTTTATTGCTGGGTCACTTCTGACTAACAAGTTTCTTTAAATGGCCTCCATTGATTTTCAATCGGGTGAAGGTCTGGGCTATTCCCAGGGCATACCAGCAGTGGAATATGATCATCTTGAAACACCCCCCCCCCCAAAAAAAATGGTGTTATTACCTATTGAACCTCAAAAATACACTTTTTCCAAAAGGTTTCCACAATTTTGGCCACCACCGTAGGTGCTTCAAGGCATAGTGGATAATTAAAATCCTAGTGTAGGAGAATGAGAAGAAAGGCCTAGAGTTCTCACCTTCCCATAAGTGGTCTAAGTCCAACCCCTCTTGAATTTTTTTTAACTCTTATCTAGCACCAATTTAATACTCACCATTAGTTGACTAGATCCTTGTGCATAGGCATGGACAGTAAATCAGCTTAACTGAAACTTAACAAGTGGTCCTGTTTCTTCCTGCCTGACACCTGGTTGTCAAATTCTATGTTTCTTCTCCTAGGATATCTTGCCTGTCTAATAGTTGTAAGAGCAGGGGAGTAGATACTCAATACTTGGATTGATGAACACATTGCAATAAACAGTAATTTGTTGAATAGTTCAACCAGTGCTTAATGTATTATATGGAGTCAGTCCTTAAAGATTCAGAAGCACTTTTAGGTCCAGCAGGCAGCTTTTTAAGTTCTTTTTGGACCAGATGTTTTGAGAACACAAATTTTAATGGCTCTGCTATCTTACATGCCATTGTATGATTTTATCTTGTTTTACAATTAGTTTGATCTGATTTCTCTCTCTCTCTCTCTCTCTTTCTCTCTCTCCTCCATACTCCCATAGCTATGGAATAATTACTTCCATTTGGCAGTAGCCTTTCTTACTCATGAATCCCTTCAACTAGAGACTTTCTCCCAGGCTAAACGGAACAAGATAATGAAGAAGTAAGTTTTCACCTGAGTTTTTATTTTCACTTAAGTTCTCCCACCATGCACAAGTAAGAATTTCAATTACTTCTGTACCATCATATTTTTCTAACTGGATGATAGTGAAACTCTGAAGGACGGGTATATCTAAAGACATTCATTAATGTTATAATAGCCCATTAAATTTGGTTGATTATGTTATTAAATATTTACCTGTTAGATGTACATTCTGATTTTTCTCTGGGAAGCAAAAGAAGTATAGGTAATGCTCTTAGCACCAATTTATCCCCCAACAATGAACCTGTGAAGGATGTTGGTCAACAAGACAAGAGCCACATGTAAGCGTTGTGTTTCCTAGTTGATTTGGAACTAGGAAATAGTTATTCAACTACTGTACTAATCTTCTCCTTTCCTATGATATGGTCTTCTTATCATATCACAGGAAATTGTTAGAAAGATAATGAAGCCTTAATATAAATCAAAATATATTGTGTCTATAGGTATATTGGTTATTTTCATCCCTTTCAATTCAATAAATACCATTAAAAAGACCTTGTGTGGCAATAGTCTGTGGAACAGAATCAGCATTGGTTTTAGGAAGCTACTAAAAATCTGATGAGCCTCCATAATTAAGGAGCTACTTAAACTTGAATCTTCCTCCAACACCCTTAACGGCTACCTCCCTTAGTCTTCCATACTTTTATAGGCTTTGTGGCAGTGGCCTTCAACTTTAATCAGTTATTGATGTGGGACTGATGTTATTGACATGTTTTTCGGTGAATGGAATTATTATTCCACTTCAAGGTGGAATATTATTCCACCTCCGGATCCACTTCACGGTGCTGGTACTCACCTATAAAGCCCTTCATGGCTTAGGTCCGGGGTATCTGCAGGACCATCTCCTGCCTTCCTCCCATCGTCCCGTGTGCTCACACAGGGCTGCCCTCCTCAGGGTGCCGTCAACAGACAATGTCAGCTGGCGACACCCAGGGGCAGGGCATTCTCTGTGGGCGCACCTACCCTCTGGAACGGGTTACGCACCGAGTTCCGGATGGTGCCCGATCTCCGCTCTTTCCGTCGTGACTTGGCTGTTCCAACAAATGGGCTGATTCTGTTCCTGGGATTTTATTATTTATTATTTTAGATTTCAATCGGGTTTTAAATAGGATTTTAACTGTTATTGTATATTTTTAGTTGTTGTTCGCCACCCTGAGTCTTTTGGGAGAAGGCATATAAATCTGTTAATAAATAAATTTATCCTTGGACACCAGAGATAGTGATGGTGGTTTGTGGTGGTTTATCAGTTTTTTTTTTTTAAATCTCGGTAAGCTACCCAGAATCACTTGTGTGATTAGTTGGTTAGATAAACCCTATAAATAAACAAGCAAATAAATAAAGCATTGGGCTGTTGGACTTATGTTCAAATAAATTTCAAATAAAGCGTTAGTTACAATAATGAGAATGCTTGTTCGAAAGGGCAATTTAGACTTCATGCCTTAAGATGATCCTTGGGACAACATTGATCCAATAATTTATTTTGTTCCCAGAGAGTTAAGCAAAATCACTGAATGCTCTTTCTTTTCTTTTCTTTTCTTCTCCCTCCCCCCCTTCCCGATTTGTAGATACGGAGATATGAGGAAAGAAATTGGCTTCCAGATAAGGGACATGTGGTACAACCTTGGTAAGCAATGAAGTAAATTGAAAGAGCAAATTGGCTTGCAAAGTTGGACTCTTTGGTCATTGTTTCTTGGATGCAGAAAGAATGGTTGGGAACACTGTTTGTTTGTGTCAAAAGAAGGGATCAGTAATCACTACCCACAAGGAGGTGTCACTTTGACTAATAAAAGGGCAGGAAAAAGGGGAAATGAAATGTATTGGCTTTATTATGTGAAGGGGAAAATACAACTATTTATCCAAAGATGTTTTTTTCAAAGGCAACTGGACTTCCTTTGTTTTTCCTTGAAAACATTTTCGTTTCTCATCCAAGAAGCTTCTTCGGTTCAAAACTGAAGAAAAAAAACCCACTTTAATAAAGTTTTTTTTAAATATATGTTTTACATTCAGGAGATCAGTCACTCGGCAAACTTAATAAGCTTCCTAGTACAAAAATTGAATAATCTGGAGCAGCTTTTCCCAATTTTTCCCCAATCTTTAGCTTTCACCTCCCTGTAATAGCAAAGTAACCATTGCTGAGAGTTCTGGAGGCTTAAATCCATGCATCTGGAAGGCTTCCAAGTTCAAGAAGGTTGCCTGTTCTAGATAGGTCATGATGGAATTCCTGAAAAAGTTTTCAGAGGTCTACATTAAACAGGAGAGAATGAAAGACAACGTTGGCTTAGACAACTTAGAACTTCGATCTGACCTAAGCATAGTATATAAAATCATCTGCTACAATGTTCTACCAGCCAATGACTACTTCAGCTTCAGCCAAAACAATACACAAGCAAATAATAGATACAAACTCATGGTAAACCGCTCCAAACTAGACTGCAGAAAATACAACTTCAGTAACAGAGTTGTCAATACCTGGAATACACTACCTGACTCTGTGGTTTCTTTCCCAAATGCCCAAAACTTTAACCTTAGACTCTAGACCTCGCCCCATTCCTAAGAGGGATGTGCATAAGCGCACCAGCCTGCCTACCATCCCTGTCCTAATGTTTTCTTTAATTGGATCCTTTTCATGTATTTATAATTATGTTTACACCTGTATCAGTCATAAAATACATGCTTGACAAAATAAATAAATAAATAAATAAATAAATAATAAAATAAATAAATAATAAAATAATAAAATAAATAAACATGCAAAGAGAAAGCGAGATAATTTGAACTAAAGAAGTATTCCTAAGTGTTTCAGAATGACTGTCCCCTTATCTCCACTGATATATTGGTACAATGGTAAATTCCTGCAGAATTTTGTAGGAAACATAGAGAAAGTAGAAGGAGGATGAAGTGACAGAAAGTCTCTGTTGGACTGGGTGCCTATGAAATACTTTAAAGAAAAAAAAACCGAGTTGAAAGGGATTTGTGATTCAACAGCAGCTGCTGCGTTATACAAAGCAAGCCATTTGTTTAATCTTCACTTCTTTTTTAAAAAATATTTTTATTATACATTTTCCTTTCTTATACATCACATTTCCAGTTTTGCAACGACAGTGTACTGGCTGAATCAAGTCCTTTTTAAGTATAGATAGTATTATACACCCTGAGTATAACCGTTATTCTCGTAGTCATACAATATAGTCTCTTTTAAATACACAATGTTTCACGTCATAGTTATAACCATTATTTTCCTAGTTGTACCGTAACACTCTATACATTTATCACTCTGTATTCGTGATGGCGAAACTATGGCACGCGAGCCCTTTCTGCAGGCACACGAGCTGTGGCCCAGCTCAACTGCACTGTACATGCATGCGTGCTCCTCCCGCCAGCCAGCTGATTTTCGGGATGCATGGGGGGCGGGGCTCATGCAGAAGATGCACGCACATGCGCAGGGGGGGTCATGCGCATGCATGGGAGTGGGGGCGGAGCACGGGGGATGCAGCATGCCCCCCAGCCC
>JANHFM010002370.1:64918-76875 GCA_032468115.1 Grayia smithii | reverse complement strand
GATGATGGGTATTTAGGAAGCGCCTTGGGCGCATTGCTTTCCAGACCTTTTGGTCTTTGTGGTGGATGATGGGGATGGTGGTCCAGGCAGGGGAGGAGATGGGGAGCCGTCCAGACAGGTAGGACTACGACTCTCATTGTTGTCCCAGCCTTGTCCCATTTGGTACTGGATGATGGGTATTTAGGAAGCGCCTTGGGCGCATTGCTTTCCAGACCTTTTGGTCTTTGTGGTGGATGATGGGGATGATGGTCTAGCAGAGGAAGGGTGGGGTGCCTTATGTTCCATTGGATCACAACTCCCAGCCTTCTCAAGTGGGTAGTGGATGATGGGAATCAAGGGGGGGCTGAGTGCATTGCTTGCCAGATAGGGACTGGAGAGCACTCCTCCTTCCAGATACATTGGAGTACAACTCCCATCGCTTTCCCAGCCTTCTCATGTTACGTAGCAGTGGATGATGGAGTTGTAGGTTGAGGCTGGACTGTGCATTGCCTTCCAGACAAGTGTATGCATAGCACCCGAGAGCCTTTCTGTCCTAGTGATGGATGATGGGGATGGTGGTCCAGGCAGGGGAAGGGTGGAGAAGAACCCTGTGTTCTACCTTCCAGACAGATTTGGATCACAATTCCCATTGCTGTCCCAGCCTTGTTGCCGATGGATTATGGTAGTTTAGATTGAGGGCTATGCACACTGCCTTGCAGACAAGTCAGACCACAAGAACCATCACTACCCCAAGGATTGGAGATCCTTCCTATGCTTTCAGTGGATGATGGGGATGGGAATCCAAATTGAGGAGAGATTGGAGGCCAAGAGTGGTGCCTTCCTGATGGATTGGACCTCAGCTCCACTCAATTGCCCCAGGGAGCAGAGGACCTTCCAGTACTGGCAGTGGATGATGAGGATGATGGTCCATTCTTGGAGAGAGAGGGTTGGGGCCTTGACTGCTGCCTTCTAGCCAGGTTGGACCACAACTCCCATTGCTGCCCACGGAATTGGAGGGCCTTCCCATGTTGATGGGAGATGATGAAAATGGAGTCTGAAGGCCACCAGGGTATTCTAGATGTGCTGCTCCACTTTCCTGTCATATGTTAAGTGACAAGGATGGGCTGTGACCCATCTTCACAAATTCGAGTTGTGGTTGCCGCAGCCTTTTTTAATTGCAAACCTGTCGCCTGTTTGTTGGTTTTTGTTTTGTTCTGCATCTCATGCAGGAGCAAAAGGCAGCCTAGACCCAGCTCCCTCCCTCTGCAATCACCCAGTGAGGTGGGTTGGGCCGAGACAGAAAGAACATCTGGCCCCGAGTCACCCCAACAGTTTCATGGCTGAGTGTGCAACAGGGTCTCCCTATTCAAAAGTCAACGCATTCACTGTCACATCACACTAATGTTCTGTTCTTGCCTAGCCAAGACGCTCTACATACATCGTGCAAATGGCTAAGCACATTGGTTTGTGCTTAATAAATTGTAAGCCTCCCTGAGTCTTTGGAGAAGGGCGGGATATAAATTGGATTTAAAAAAAAATGCAGTTGGCTGCCTAGATTGCATTTAAAATCTATTGAGGATGAAGTCAAGAGCTTGGAGACTGCAGAGCAATCTTGGGCATTTTTATTTGGGAATGAAACCAACCAGGTTCAAACTTGTTAACTCCTGGTTGAAATCTCCTTAAGATTGCATCCTTTGTTTTTTTTAAAAAAAAACACATTTGTTTTGCCTATTCTCCCTCAATGAGGCATTCAGGGTGCCTCATAACATAATGTAAAGCAGTCAAAATAGGTGTGCATTGATGTATATCAGTGATTTATTTATTTAAAGCAGTCCATTTCTTCTGTTTTCTCTCGGAGTTCCCATTATTTTCCAAAGGAATCAATATCTGAAATTTCATTATGCCATTTATGTACCCAGAAAACATTATATGCCTTATATTTTGTGCCAAATTCCTTGGGGAAGCATTGTTTTTAGGCAATCGTAACCTAAAATAATGCCTTGGGAAGCATATATTTCAAATTCTCATTTTGATCCTATGCACATTTTTCCAAAATTTAATGAGACTTTGCCGCCACAAAATACAATGCCTATTGTTGGTATTATAACAGCAATAAAGATCTAAGTTATTATCTCCTTTACCGGATTACTTAATAAAATACCCACGTGCCCAAGTTTCTTTGCCTGCTATAGTTTCAGCAAACCACTTTATGCTGTTGCCATCTATACAATCTAAATATGAGATAATACCAGATATTAATTATTAACCATACTGTTCACAGGAAGAGCGAAACTGAGTACAGTATGTGTCTGTATAAGGGTGCCTGTGTTACATATGTAGAGTGAATGTACGCAATGTATTATTCAATACATTTCATACGTTGAGTTTTCTGGGGTGCCCAGGAAGACCAGAAGAACATCTGATCCCTCACTGCATACTAAGCTAAGGGGTGCGTGGGAGCAAAGACCCAGAGCTCAGCTATTCTTAAGTATATTTTCCTGTTTGTTGCTCATAGGGTATCATCTTTTTGTCTCTTCCTTAATCACTGTTTGCCATGGCTGTGCTTGATGAAATCAAATAATACCTTCAATTGGGTTTGGATGAAAACTTACCGTAGATGGTTTGAATTACAGTAGGAGACTAGGCCAAATACAAAAAAAATGGCGAATTATTTTTGTAGGGGGTTTTGATAGATAGTTTGTTGGGTCTTATATAAGGAAGCTGCGAGAGCAGAGAACACAGCCTTTTCTAGCTACCAGAGGCAGTGAGGGGGCAAGTGATATATTACAGGTTTGTGTTGTGAAGGCTTTGTGCTTAATGCAGCTGGTGCTGCTCCTTTTCAATTGACATTCAACAAGTCTCTGTTCCTCTGTTGGGGTCTCCTGTGTTGTGTGGACTAGCCAGTCTGAAGTCAGAATTTAACGCCCGTCAATCAAAGGGCCAGCCGTCACATGCTGCAATATCTATCACACCAATATCAGTTCAGAGGGATAAGCAGGAAAGTGTTCTGTTCATAGTGTATGCAGAATCTATTTTACATTAAGGTCTTTCTAGTTAATTGTTTTCCTCTTAAAAAAGACTGCTCAGCTTCTTAACTTTTTTTTTTAAATCAATGCAAACTGGCATAAGTGCTCAGATCTTCCACTGGGGAATTGCCCTTTTCCGATCCGGCATAATGAGCTAGACAGTAATTCATTTTTTAAATTCTAACATCTTTACACTTAACAGTTTGACTACTTGACTAATCCATGGATAGGCTTGTCTTACTAAAATTTCAATTAAGTAACAGAAATTTTGAAGAAAATTCAGTATTAGTAACAGTTAACTGAAAGAATCTTGATTCTATTATACAAACAATTCTTTGCATTATAGGTGTGATACTAATTTTTTGTATTACAGGTATTGTACTTTATTTCTGTGAAAACTGTTTCTGAGCTTTAGTTTAAAACCTGAAGCATAGGTATGTGGGCAGTCAGCTGTGACTTTTAGCTGATGCTAAGATAGGAATTGAAGAAAAGTTCTGTGTATGCAGATTAGTGAGAACTTAAGACAGCCGTGGTTTATATACTTTTCAGCAGATTATAAGCATGTGAACATCCTGATTCAGTGTCAAGTTATTAATGCTTCCGTTCCATGAAAAAATGTTCAGAATATTGAACATGTTCAGTATCTTTGCTAGACTCACATCCGAGACCTTGCACTAGTGAGGTTGCTGGCATATGCTAAAAACAGTGACCAAAGGTTTCTCTTACCCAGATCCCTATCCAGGTTTGTATCCCCATTTCAATGTTAAATGAACATGCTAGTTAGACGGACTGAAAAGATTTCACTAAAACTGGAAAACACTGCTTGTTTGGATACTAAATTTATCCTCTGGTTTTCTCTTAATTTCTTTCTTCAACACACACGGTTCTGTTACCCCTGGCTGGATTCATCTAACATTACAAAGCCAAAATGTTGGGGTTTTTTTTTTTCCTTCTTAGCATGTTGTGCAAACCCAATCACTTGTGGTTTAATAATAAGCCGTGGTTAAGTGAATTGTGGCTTAATAGGAAGATAAACGCAGCCTTTGATGATTTTTCCTTTCACTTTGGGTAGTCTTTACATCCTTACCTGACTGATAGCAGAGCTCCCTGGCAAAGTCTGCCAGGCTCAGCCTTGGGTGGGTTATCTTTTGCCACTGCTGAAACTTTAATCTGTATTTTTTCTTCTGCGTAGTTACTGGCACATTGCCAGTGTCAACTTTCATTCTAGACCTCTTGTGGCTTTCTCTCTCTCTCTCCCCCTGACTTTCTTTCCATTCTTGTACTTTGGTGATTCAGCATTCATGTTCACCTTTTTTTGAACCACCTGCTTCCAGTTTTCTCTGGGACAGATTTTTTTTTTTTAATATCCTTCGGCCAACCATATTCTGGTATTCAACCCTAATAGCTTTCCTAGAATCCCTTCTACAAAATTCTGTCACCTTGTAGTCCTTTTTTTCTTTTCTTTTTTTTTGTAGCCTGGTCACCATTTCATTCCTTCCTTTGATATCTGTTTTTTCAAGATGCAGTGTACTGATTCTGCAGTCATCTTTAATATGTTATTTCTCCTGTCACTTCTGCCTACGCTTCGGGGCTTGTAACTTAGGAACATAGGAAACTGCCTTCTCTGGGTTCTCTTGCAGAAAATACCAAGCCTTAATTCTTCAGAATCCTGGTCTGACATTCAGGAACGAGCATGCCAGTGTTCTCTCTCTGATTTTTTTTTTCAAGCTCATCTTGGGATTTTATTTCTTTCTCTCTCAAGTGGGTAACACTGAATCTTTTAGGACTCAGAAAGCTTAATGTTGCATCGGAACACAAATCTCACCTTCTCCCTCGACCAACAAGATATAATATGAAGCTAGAATTTGAAGTTGGCTGCTTCACTTAAAGAAGGAAGTGGGAGGTATAATTCTGGCTTTTTTTAAAAAAGAATTATGAGTGCTTCTACAGGTTCCTACCTGCAGGAAGAGTGAAGAGAAAGTCGGCAATCGGTCAGATCTTGAAACATTAATGCTTTTGAGCAGGGCTGCTGAAATAATAAAATAGTAGCAAGACTTCAGTTTTTAACTCATTCCTTTCTTTGACTCTGGATTCAGGAAATCATGATTACAGGTAGTCCTCAACTTGCAACTTTTCATTTAGTGACCGTTCAAACCTACAACAGCGTTGAAAAAAGTGATTTATGTCCGTTTTTCACAGTTACAACCTTTATAGCATCCCCATGGTCATGTGATCAAAATTCAGATGCTTGGCAACTGGTTCGTACTTATGACCGTTGCTGTGTCCCAAGGTCATGTGATCCCCTTTTGCAACCTTCTCACCAGCAAAGTCAAGGGGGAAGCCAGATTCACTTAACAACCGGGTTACTAAGTTAAGATTCACTTAACAACTGTGGCAAGAAATGTAGTAAAATGGGGCAAAACTCCCTTGACAAATGTCTCGCTTGACAACAGAAATGTTGGGCTCAATTGTGGTTGTTAGTCGAGGACTACCTGTATTGCTCATCCCTTCTATTTGCAAAAGCTGAGATTCCCGAGCTTCTGAATTTCTTTGAAAGAAATGTGATTGAAGCTGCCTGTCATAGATTCGTGCCCCTTTTTCCTCTGTTACATTCCAGACACCGTCTGGCCTCTGCTTGCTCTAATAATAGTCATTTCTTTGTCTTCTTTCTGCCAAAACCTATACTTGCTCCACCTCTGCTCTCAGTTTATGCTCCGAGTTTGTTTTTGTTGGGTTCTTTTCTCTCTCTAAGAATAAATTTGATGACGAGCGCTTCTCACCGGCTACCCTATTTCCTAGTTAGGTGAAAGGATATAAATGCGTTCTTTTTAACTTTTCATTAGCCTGGAAGACAGCGAAACCCCATCTCTCTCAAATAGCCATCCTAGACTCAAAATTCTGATTTGCCATATGGGATCCATCCTTACTGTGATGAAGAATTAAAACATTCCAGTGGAATTCTTCCAGTTCCTAGTGCGGTTTTCCTAAAACTGGGCACTCCACAGGTGCATTGACCAACTCTCACGCGTGGCTGTTGAAATAATCTTTGGGATATTCTATGAAGGCCTTAATGTTTTCGGGTTAATGGGCAAATCATAAATTGTGAAGCAAGAATGACCATTTACCTGGGATCCTGAGAAGGTTGTGATCCTGAACTTTTAAAAGCAGAGTCACTCCTGGCCTTCACAAACGTGGACTGGCAAACCCGTGATTTGTTGCTCAGTGACAAAGAGAAGGAACTTATTTCCTAACCAGTCAAATGGATTGTACTCTGATCTTTGATCTGGGTAATACCTTTGGCCGCCTCTCTGAGGAATTCTGGGAATCAGATCCCTCCCTGAGCGTCTGATTGAGGAAGGTTATGAAACATTAATTTCTTTGCTTGGTTGTTATGACCCACCCAAAGTCAACAAGATTTGGGCAGCATGCAAGTTTAATTATTATTATCCCCTTCCCCTTTGTCAGGAATATAAAAATTAATTATTCTTAGGTGTCAGTCTTATATTTCACGTCAGTGTGTGATCCACTCGATTTGAGCACACATAAGACATCTAAAGCTCTTGTTTGCTAATAACTTTCTTTAGCTTTTGATAATGGGTTTCTTATTTCATTAGTTTTCTCTTCCAGATTATTGTATCACTTATAAATCTGTTACTAGACAGTTCTCTGAAAATCTTCCTTTTAATTGGGTTAACTTCATGGGGAAATGTTCTTTATCTCTAAAGAGTAAAAGTGGAGGGTAAAACCAGGTTGGGTTTAATCCTTCTTGAATTCCTCCAGGGTTAAATTGGCTGCAAGGTGGGTTTTTTTGTTTGTTTTTTTTGCAGAAGTTTTATTTGCTTAAAGCATTTTTAACTTCTTTAATCAGGAAGGTTGCCTGCAAGTTCACACAGATCCTTGCAAAGAAAGTGCCTGACTCCAGACTTATATCTGTAATAGGTGACACAGGAGGAAAATGCAATCTGATTTACAATTGGTATAATGGTTATCTAGAAATAGTTCATTTCGCCTGTTTGAATAGCTCCTGCTGAATGATCCTGCTGGGAAGATGAAGAGAGACCGAGAATCTCAGCCAAATTTTGCTTCAATTCCTTTTTGTCTTCTGCATTGTTGGAACGGTTCTGTTAGTTAGACTATAGGAGTCGTCTTTCCGTTGAAAACCGAATTGGTAATCATCTATTATTAGGCTTGAAATTCTGGAGTGAAATTTAAACTAAATTAAGTGTGGTCGCCAAGCAACAGCAAGAACTGGGTCGACAGAGCAATAATCTTGCTCCTTTTCTAAGAACACATTCCTTAAACTTTTCAAGATTCGGATAAGCTTACATATTAGTGCTTTTTCAGTGTTGGAAAACCACCAGAGCAGAAAATGAGCTATTGTCAACAGGGCAACAAGGAAGGCAAATGTTGGGGGGGGGAGGGGGGGAGGGCTGAATTAATGTATCCAGATCCACAGAAAAAGTCCCACTTGTTTATTATTATCCTTTGCTAAATTGTAGCACTTTGAAAAAAAAAATCTCTTTACTATTGTATCCCATAATAGCAGTATATTTACAGAGATGAGCAACATTGTCTAAATTATGTAAGTTTTGCAATAGGAAGTGAATATTTCTCTGCATTTGATTCAGTTACATGTGCTGGGCATAATGAGGTTGTCCGAATTAGACTGCTCTTCTTCCTCCTAACAGGCCCCTCTGCCCTAAAAATGGTGAATGGGTATCAGGGTCTCCTGATTTGTGTCGAAGCCCCCTCTTGTGTCCTTAGATCACAACCCACCCCTTTAACACGACCCTACAATCCTCACTGTCTCTGAAATTAGGCAAGATCATATGAAAAGAAATGGGTGGACAACTTTGCAAACTCAGTGTCCATAATGCTGGAGCTTACTCTTTGTTTTAAGCAACATTTCTTTTGGGACCAGCAATCATACTGCTGAGAAGAAAGCAATATGAACATATAGAGAAGGAACACAATATGGGCAAAGATTTAGACGAGAAACGGGTGCTCAGCAATTTTTGTGGTCGTCAGCATCAAAGGAAGCTTTTTAATGTTGAAGCTTAACCAAAAGTTGGTTGGAAGACAAGGTGGAGATTCTGCTCCATTATTTAAACACGTCTCTTGTTTTGCTGATTGTTGAGTTTATTTTATCCTTTTTTTTTCCAGTTCTGCCTATGATAATTTGAACAGAGTTCGGGTGGCGATAAAGAAAATCAGCCCTTTTGAACATCAGACTTACTGTCAGAGGACCCTGAGAGAGATCAAAATCCTGTTGCGTTTCAAGCATGAAAATATTATTGGGATCAATGACATCATTAGGGCTCCAACTATTGATCAAATGAAAGACGTGTATCCTTTAAAATCCCTACATTCTTCCATTCTCATTGTCGTCCTCTTTTCCACTTTGCGTTAAAGTAAAATGATTTATTCTGATTATTATTACATGCATTGGTTGTGCTTGCCTTACAACAGTTCACTTACTGACCATTTGAAGTTACAACGGCACTGAAAAAAGTGACTTATGACACTGTGAAAAAGTGATTTTTCACACTGATGACAATTGCAGAATACCCATGGTCACGTAATTTACATTTGGATGTTTGACAACTCACATTTATGACAGTGTCCCAGGGACATGTGATCCCCTTTTGCAACCTTCTGACAAGCAAAGTCAATGCGGAAGCCAGATTCACTTAACAACTTGTGATTCACTTAATAAAAGTGGCAAGAAAAGTTGTAAAATGGGGCAAAACTCACTTCGCAACATAAATTTTGGGCTCAGTTGTGGTCGTAAGTGGAGGACTTCCTGTATACCTCTGTATTCATGAACAACACAGAAATATTGTTATTGTTGCTGTATTGTAATGGTATATTCTGCAATACAGAAGTACGATTTTAAACATCTCAGAAGCTCAGCCAAATTACATTATCTGATATAAAACATGTGCTGGTTTTGTTGCCTTAATTAAATTTACAGCTACATTGTGCAAGATCTCATGGAAACAGATCTTTACAAACTCTTAAAGACTCAACATCTCAGCAACGATCATATTTGTTACTTCCTTTACCAAATTTTGAGAGGACTGAAATACATCCATTCAGCCAACGTATTGCACAGGGACCTCAAACCATCCAACTTGCTGCTAAACACTACTTGTGATCTCAAGGTCTGTATTTAGCTTTTTGGAGACAGCTCAAGGGATTACAGAATACAAAATAACAGAGTTGGAAGGGGGACATTGGAGGTCTTGTAGTCCAACCCCCTGATCAAGCAGGAAACCCTATACCATTTCAGACAAATGACTGTCCAGTCTCTTCTTAAAAGCCTCCAGTGTTGGAGCACCCACAACTTCTGGAGGGAAGCTATTCCATTGGTTGATTGCTCTCACAGTTAGGAAACTTCTCCTTAGTTCTAGGTTGCTTCTCCCCTTTGTTAGTTTCCATCCATTGTTTCTTGTCTTGCATTCTGGGGTTTGGAAAATAGGCTGACCCCCTTCTTCTTTGTGCAGCCCCTCAAATATTGGAACGCTGCCATCTCTGAAGCCTTTTCCCCTTGTGGAATATATCCCCCTAAAATATACCTTTTTAAAACATGAATTTTGCTGACTCGAAAGAAAAACTTCTACTCTTTCTAAAAACAACAACAATCCTTTCTTCTATCGCATAATAGATATGTGACTTTGGTTTGGCTCGTGTGGCAGACCCAGATCATGACCACACTGGTTTCCTAACAGAATACGTAGCTACGCGTTGGTACAGAGCTCCTGAAATCATGTTGAATTCTAAGGTGAGAGTTGAAATGTTTTGTGTGTAATATTATAGCAGAGTTGTTTGATCCAAATCAGTCAATCATGGAAATAATTTTCCTCATGGAAATCCATTTAATAATAATAATTTGCAAATAATTACAGCAAATAATAATTATTAAATGGATTTAATAATGGATTTCCTTGATTAAGAGCGAGTCTAGTTTATATGAAATATTAGTTTAACTTTGCTGATTGTAAAATGGTGCTTCCTGTTTTATAAACAGTACTTTTTTTTCTAGAATATTGTCCTGGGTTTGTGTGTGTGTGTGTGTGTGTGTGTGTGCATGTATGTGTTTGTGTGTAGGCTCATACCTGGGTAACATGTATATTATCTATTTAAAATTGTTATTTAATACCTATGTATTGAAACATGTCCTCTGGATTCCAAGGAATTGAACTTTAGGTGTAGCGGTTTATGGAGTTGTATAAACAAATATTTTTTATAGTGGATTTTTGTAATGCTTCAAGAAATCCTAAATGTAAAGTCTAAAGTATTCTCAAATGGTAGAAGTAGTGACGTGCTAGACAATTATCATATTTGAGAACTCCAGAATTGTAAAATATACAACATTATAAAAAGGTAACACTAAAGGTTCCCCTCACACATCTGTACTAGTTTTTCCAGACTCTAGTGGGCAGTGCTCATCTCCGTTTCAAAGCTGAAGAGCCAGCACTGCCCGAAGACGTCTCCGTGGTCATGTGGCTGGCATGACTCAATGCCAAAGGCGCATGGAACATTGTTACCTTCCCACCAGAGGTGGTCCCTATTTTTCTACTTGCATTTTTTACCTGCTTTCGAACTGCTAGGTTGGCAGAAACTGGGACAAGGAACAGGAGCTCACCCTGTTACACGGCACTAGGGATTCGAACCGCTGAACTGCCGACCTTTCGATTGACAAGCTCAGTGTCTTAGCCACTGAGCAACTGCATCCCCTATACAATATTATAGCAAATGTTTTTTCCCCATTTTGTCTCTAGGGATATACCAAATCTATTGATATTTGGTCTGTCGGTTGTATTCTGGCAGAGATGCTATCAAACAGACCCATCTTCCCAGGAAAACACTACCTTGATCAGCTCAACCACATTCTTGGTAATTTTTTTTCCTTTTTACATCTAAATAATACAGGCAAAAGACTTTTAACATGTCTAATTGGTGTTTCTTCCTTTTTCTTTGTTTACTTGTTAAACAAAGGAAAAGGAACTAGGAACTTGAGCAAACGATAGCAAATTTAAGTTGCCCATATTCGCCAGATAGAGCTACTTTATTCTTGCAAAGTAATTTCTCTTCGTTTTTTTCCCTTTCATATTGCAGGAATTCTTGGGTCTCCTTCCCAAGAAGACTTGAACTGTATAATCAACGCGAAAGCAAGAAATTACTTGCTTTCTCTACCGTATAAAAATAAAGTTCCCTGGAACAGATTATTTCCAAATGCTGATCCCAAAGGTAATTTAAAAGAATAAGATTCTGACGTTCAGGAAAACCATGACATAAGATATAGAAAAAGTTACAAGAGGAGAGATTTGTAACAGTCCCTACTCTTTCTCTTTCTTCATTAATGCTCATATCAAAAGAATTAGCCCTCCATATTTACGATCTTCCTCATAAATATGTTGAAAAACATGTCATCATTTCCTATTTTCTTCTCAGTAAATGTTTCTATTGTAGGTGAAGTCCTGCTCGGACTAGCACCCACCATTTGTCGTCGTTCTGTGAAATTGTTTTCCATCCCTAAGAGAAAAAAAAATGAAACATCACTCAAGATGTTCTGTATAAGGATGGACATCGGGATGAATAGAATGCAAGCCAAACTAATTCTAAAAATTGTCTTTCTAGCTCTTGATCTGTTGGATAAAATGTTGACTTTCAACCCTCACAAGAGAATTGAAGTGGAAGAAGCTTTGGCTCACCCCTACTTAGAACAGTATTATGATCCCAGCGATGAGGTATGGAGATTGTTTGACAGTATAAAACACTTTAATTCGATGCTTTGAATAGGTTTGGCAGCCAGAGAGGATAATATGTACTTATAGCTCAAATCTTGTTTTATGTACAGATAGTCCTCAACTTACGGCCACAGTTGAGCCCAGAATTTATGTTGCTAAGTGAGAAATTTGTTAAGTGAATTTTGCCCCATTTTACGAC
>JANHFM010002369.1:85584-96908 GCA_032468115.1 Grayia smithii | reverse complement strand
TTCTAGAACGGCGGCCCCCAATCTTTTGGGTACCAGGGACCAGTTCTATGGAGAGAGGTTTTTCCACAGACCGGAGGGGGCATGGTTTCATGTGCTGCCTGCATCAGGGGTGGGTTCCACTTACCTCTACTAACGGTTAGCAACCGGAGCGTGTACTAGTATGCTCAGATCACCCCTGATAACATCAGGGTGGGTAGGTGGAGCCTCCCACCGGTTTTACTACCGGTTCTATAGAACCAGACCAAACCGGGAGCAACCCACCACTGGCCTGCATCCCACAGTTGGGGCTTTGTTTGTTTGCGTAGCCCTGTTTCTGGCATGCCAGGGACCAGTGCCAGTCAACAGACTGGGGGTTGGGGACCCCTGTTCTAGAGGTTCTGCCCTGTGATGGAGATCTACAATAGGGTGCCCACCAGGGGTGGGTTCTACTTACCTGTCCCCATGGTTGGTGTGCGTGGAGTGTGTATCCGGCACGCGTGTGCGCGTCAAAAAAAGTTTTCTGCACATGCTTGTTTTGAGTTTTTTTCCAATCAGAGTAGATTGTGCTCATGCATGGAATGCACATTCAGCGCGAATGCAAGCGAAGCACCGATCACGCGCAAAGCGCGTGCATGAAGAGAACCAGTAGTAAAGGTAAGTAGAACCCACCCCTGGGAAACCCTATACCATTTCAGACAAATGGTTGTCCAATCTCTTCTTAAAAACTTCCAGTATTAGAGAATTCACCACTTCTGGACAGGCAAGTTGTTCCACTGGTTCATTGTTCTAACTGTCAGGAAATTTCTCCTAGTTTGCTTCTCTCCTTGATTAGTTTCCATCCATTGCTTCTTGTCCTGCCCTCAGGTGCTTTGGAGAATAGGTTGACCCCCTCTTCTTTGGGGCTGTTCTGCCCCAGCTACGTACCCCAAAGAAGGCAACACACACAACGTCTGTACCAAACTTAAGTTTACTAAATTACTTCAGTCTTTGTCAAACCCAGGTTGTTAATAAACGTTCTTAACAGCCTACAAGAATCCTGAGATAATATAATCAAAATCTTACGAGCCCAGAAGCAATTATGCAGAGAATCCAGACATGAAGATGAGTGAACGAAAGTTGTCCCCTATAACTTGCTTCAGTCGGCATTCCTCCTTAAATAGGCTAAGGGAGTTGCCAATTAGTCCCCCCATCCTTACTCTCGAGGAGATCTCCTCCTGAGGAGCCACTCCTTCCTTTTGGCAGCTCTGCGCGCCCGTGCATCAAGAAGAGGTTCCTCATCTTCGTCCGCTTCACTTAAAGGAGCTTCTGGAGGTTCTGAAGGCCCTGGCTGAATCCCTCCTTTTCCAGCCTCCTCACTGTCTGGCTCGAGTGCCAGCTGCACAGGCTGCTGGCGCAGCACCACACCAGCCTCCTCGTTGTCGGAATCAGCCACAATCTGCACAGGCCACTGACGGGCCACAACACCACTGCTCTAGAACACTGCAACTGTCATAAATATGAGTCAGTTTTCCAAAGTGTCCGAATTTTGATCAAGTGAACATGGGGATGCTGCAAGGGCCATAAGTATGAAAAACAGCCATAAGTGACTTTTTTCAGTACTGTTGTAACTTTGAATGGTGACTAAACAACTGTTGTAAGTCAACCACTACCTGTACTATTAGCACGATATAGCTTGCTTTATTTATTTATTTGGAAAGGTGTTTTTGCTATTTCAGTTTGTTGCCTGAATTAACACGTGGTATTGGAGAGACTTTGATTAATTAATTGATTGATTGACTGAGCATTTGCCATTAAGTTAGAATTAGAATTCTAACTGAGAATGTCTCTAAGAGAATCAGTCTGGTCCTTCAGGTATTCCAACTGCATACCCCATCAGTGCTGTAACAGAGTCCATCCACCTTCTAACTGGTCATCCTCCTGCTCTTTTTCTTTCTGCCTTTCTTAGCAATATACCTCACTGTGGAACTAGGTCTTTATGTGCCCAGTCAGATAGATCTTGACTTATGACCAGTTGCTTAGCAACTGTTCAAAGTCATGACCTTTAAAAAAAAGGGTGACTTACAACCTGGATCCGAAATTCTGATGGCTCCTATCATCTTCCTCGGTCCTCTGACTGCACTCTGGGTTTACTTACACCATACAGGACCTCCTTGCATGTACTTAACCCACCAATGCCAAATTCCAAGTACATAAGAAGGTGAGAGGTTTATTAAAGCTTTCAGAAAAAGGGTTTTGCATGCACGTGGCTGAATTCCATAGGAAATTGAGCCCATCAGCTGAACCAAAGTAGTTCTGCTTTGGGATTTTGCTATGTCTAAAGGACTGCACTTTTTCCGTGTTGTTTAAACCTGGAAGATTGGCCTCAATCATCTCTTAATCTTGCACAGATGATTGGATTTAAAGCAAAGAAGTACAATTCCAGACTCTTATTTTTTTTTTAACCTAATAGAAAAGGCGGCTCTTCTGACAAATAAAATTGCCAAATTGTTGTTACGTGATGGCAACTGTGCATTTTGAGAAAATGACACTTCATCTCCAGCCTGGTGTGAATGCATTTTGCTCAAACCATCACCATCTAAGAATGGTGATATTATGGTATTATCAGAGGTGAAATCCAGCAGTTTTTGACAAGTTCGGGAGAACCAGTAGTGGAAATTTTGAATAATTCAGAGAACTGGCAAATACTACCTCTGGCTGCCCCAGAGTGGGGAGGGAATGGGGATTTTGCAGTATCCTTCCCCTGCCATGCCCACCAAGCCACGCCCACCAAGCCACACCATGTCCATCACAGAACTTAAAGTAAAAAAAAAATTGGATTTCACCACTGGAAAAGGGAATCATCTCAACACCTTGCTTCTGACTCCTAATCCCTGAAATTCGTTCGGAAAGCTATAATAATTGAGGATGTGAAAGGGTGCTCAACATTCAAGGAGAAGCAGGATAGTAACATGAACAACTCCTGTCTTCTCAAAGATCATTAACAAGTAAAATTAATGCCATTTCAATACTATAATCTAGACTGAAATCCGATTCATATTTATATGAACCACAGGAAAGAGTTATTTGCAAGTTTGGGGTTAATTACAATTAATATGCTAATAATATTCAGTGATATATCTTCCTTGTGAGCTCAGGGCTCACCGAGGCTATCTAAATTATAAGCTTTGGTATGGAAGAAAAAAAACGAAACTAAATATGGACAAGATAGAGTCATTGCTGATTCTGGGAGTTGCAGTGTTTCATGCTTTGGTAACTTCAAATTTGTAATGAACTCTTATAATGAATTCTTTGTGAGACAATTCTTGCAGATAGTCCAAAAATTGCAGGTGGACAAATATTGAGTAATACCCCTCAGAATTCTTAGAATCATCCTTGTATTGAGGCAGTTACCTTGGTTTTTAAATGCTACGCATGTGCCAAACCAAATGTTCCAGAAACATAACATTCCAAATAATCTGTGAGCATTCATTCCTTTGCTAAACTATATTGATCTGCAAGTGGTCTAGCTATTTTCCAGAAGTTATTCCTTTGAATGGCAAGCAGATTTTGGTGCTGTGACATTCAGAAGGAAATATACCTGCACAGTTGACAAAACAGCTCAATTGTTATGGTCTGAAGAAGGAACAAAGTATTTCAGAGTGGAAAATTTCTATTACTGGAATACTATGTTTTGCACATACTTACAGATTGTCTTCCAGGAAGATACTTGTAATATTCCCCATTCCCTTATACTCCATCTGATACCCTCTAGGAATCATAGAAATTTAATTAAATAACTCACACTCTATGGCCAGTGTACAAATCAATTAAAACATATTTAAAACATTAAAAAATAAATAAAAGAACTATATAAACCATCATGAACAGGGATATTAATAATAAAATGTGTAGCATAAAGCACAATAAAAAAGTAACCATAAAGAAATGTCAATTTCTTTAACATCTTTTAAATACATAGGACAACAATTTTTTCAAAAGTTTTGCTTCCTGAAAAACATTTGATATTATGATAGACCCCTTCAAATTGAACACAAATATAATTTCAGAATAATTGTATCATGTAAGAATCTTGACAAATATGAAATTAATTTTTAATGACTATAATGTATTTAATTGCATAATCTTCCTTACATGCTGCATGATTTCAACAGAACTAAAAGCATTTTGCTGCTGATTTTCATTTGTTCTCACTGTCTGATGCATCTCACTGCAGTGTCCAAGAATAGTTAGCCTGCACTGATGGATTCCAGTTGCACTGATATCATTTTTTACAATGTCCCTGTGAAACCTTTCACTATGTTTGTCACTGATTTTCAAGAAAGAAGTCCAAGTGTAAATGCAGAAAATGAAACTTTAGTGGCATGTTGCACTTCATGATCTTGTATGTTGTAAGACAGGGGTGTCAAACACAAGGCCCAATCAAATCTGGTCCATGGGGCCATCCTGGAAATGTAAGGGGCCCACATCACTTTGGCCCGGTCTACCCAATGCGAAGAGGAAACATTGGGCCAGCGTGGCTTTGGCCCAGTCTACCCAGTGCGAAGAAGAAACAGGCCAGCAGTTTGCGAGTGGCACGCCCATCCAGTCAGCCATGCCCAGTGAGTGGTATCAAGTTAGCCATGCCTATCCAGTTGGCCGCACCCACCCAGTTGGCCACCCCGAGGTCAGCCACAGCGGTGATGTGTTGATGAATGAAATTGAGTTTGACACTTCTGCTATAAGACATTTGTCAACTAGCTAAATACAGTTTGTGGGTCTGTAGCTGCCAAGAAAATTGTAAACATCCTTGAATGCTTTCCAGGTGTTTTTCTCTGGCCCCACTAACAGATCTTCTAACAGCTTGTCATTGACGAGTATCTGATCTATGGACCAACAAATGCTATAGCAGGGAGTTGGACTAGAAGACTTTCAAGGTTCCTTCCAACTCTTCTCTTCTCTTCTCTTCTCTTCTCTTCTAAATATGCCTTTCTTAATCTCTTTCTTCATTTTTTAATTATAGAAGTGATAAAACGTTAAAAGTGAAAGCAAAAGGAGATATCTGCCTGCATTAGAATTTGTTGCCTTTGAGGCTTCCTCATTAACAGTTCATTGAAGATATGTTTTGCTTTGCACCAGCTTCAGTTATTTCTGCTATTTCATCAGTGCAGAAGATGCAGGATCTGCTCTCAGTACTGGTAGCCAGAAATTCATGTTTATAGTTCTTACAGGAATCTTGGCAAATCATTGAAGTATGGTTCTTATATAAATCAAATTGAAAAAAAAATCCAGTAAAGCAACTTTACAAATTCTACTAGAGGGCATTAAATTCATGTAGTAAAGCAAAGAGCTCTTTGGGAATAATGAAACAAATTAAAATCAGTCCAAATGCAATGACAGATGCTGTCCAGAAGCAAAGTAACAAATATTTTTAATTGAAATTCAACTAGCAAACATACAAACTATCATTTGCGGAGAAAATTGGGAGTCATCTGGAAGTGCCTACAGAAACATTTGCTTGGAAAAATTGAATTATGTCAGTTTGATAAATATGCTTCAGCCCAGTAGTTTTTAATTTGTAAATAAACTTTAAAATTATTGAAGCAGATTTCATAGAAATTTCTTGAAAACTCAAATAAGCCCTGCTCCCTAAAATCAAGAAATGTCTCGAAAGCCTTAGGATGAATAGAAGAGGGATATTAATGGCAAATTTCCTCTTCCAGTCTTACCTCAAATCTAAGAATGCTTTGCTCTATAAACAGTAACAGAAACATAAGACTGCATAGATGTGTCCCACAATGCTTATGTTCACTGGCAAGGTAAGTTTTTTTTCAAGGCAAAATTGTTTTCCCCGCTCTTCTGTCCATTCTTGCATGGATATAAGAAAATGTAATTGACACAGGCTTAGACACTTTGAAGAGTACAGTAGTACCTCAGCAGAGGGTTCAGAAAGATAACTCTGACATATTTTTGTATTGCTAGGCAATAATGTTACTCAAATGAGTTATTAAATTCAGTGAAGAAATCTCACAGGTAGATATAATACTTACAACCTATTCTAAAATGGGTTAAAATGTGTTTTCACTACAATGATATACTTTGGAGGCTAGATGCTCAAGTATTTCTGTGCATATCTTCTATTATTTCCTCCCCAAAGTGCTGAATTTACTTGTGTGGTAAACATAAAGACATTCTCGGAGTTATTATTTGAGACTGTATCTTTAGAATTTTTGAACAATGACGTGTTAAAATAAGTTGCATAATGGAGTATGCTTTTAGCTCCAAATAGTATGTCCTCCTGTTGACAGTATATCTAAGAGGGATTCTTAAACCTGGGCAGATTGTAAATGTGTGACAAATGAAAATGATTTATGACTGTAGTTGCCTTCATAAAATTGCAAATTGGACCTCTGTTGCAGCAGACTGAATGCTAGATTCTTTTAAAAATAATCTTAGCACACATATATTGAAACAAAGGCTGTAATATTTTCAAAGCCATCTGATAAAACAATAACTACTGTATACTATGAAGAAACTTGATATTAGTTCCATCAGGCCAAAAATTTTTAGACTTGATTTCCCCACTACCCTCAGAAAGTACCTGTTCTGTACAAACATACCGTATGGTTAACAATTTGTGATAAAAGACCTAGACCAGCTATTGAAAAATAAGATCAAGTTTTATTAGAGATAATAAAATCCATTCTCTGGTTCTAAGCCTGCTTCTATACTACTAGTTATTAATATATCATTAAAGAAAAAAAAATTAAATAACGAGAAAGACACTCCTAATTATTCCCAAGATTATAATTATATTTACAAACGTATTGTAAGAATGTTTTGTTGATTCAAGACTGTATTTATTTAATGCATGGAAAATGATGGTAATATATGTTACAAAAGCTATAGGGGAAGGGAAGAAAACAGCCTTTTCATTCTGGTCTCTGGTTGAGGGTGATGATTCTGTGATCTTATTTGTGTAGGATAAAGACCGGGGTGCTATTCAGCAGGTTCTGACAGGTTCTGGAGAATCGGTAGTGGAAATTTTGAGTAGTTCGGAGAACTGACAAATGCCACCTCTGGCTTGCCTCAGAATGGGGTGGGAATGGAGATTTTGCAATATCCTTCCCACAGGAGTGAGGAGGAAATGGGGATTTTGCAGTATCCTTCCTCTGTAGTGGGGTGGGAATGGAGATTTTATAGTATCCTTCCCCAAGCCACGCCCATCAAGCCACACCAAGCCCACCCATCCACGCCCACAGAACTAGTAGTAAAAAAAAATGAATTCCACCACTAGTAAAGACTACGGTATATAAGGTGCATTTATCAAGTTTCTGCAATGGGGTTCCTATCTTTCTTTTTTCTTTAATGTATATTTCCACATACAGCAGTTAATCTATGGTGCCCCCCTCAAAAAAAATCAGGAGAATGGTAGCACATTTTCCAAATAACAAATGTTGTTATAATGCATGAGTTTATACTTTTTAAAATACATATCCAGCTGTAATGCAAAGGATACTGTTTTTGAGTGAGCATGCATGAATTAATTCTTTTTATGAAATGAATGGGGATGCAGTTTGTGGCAAAGGGATGTACTCCTTACATCCTTCAAGCAGGGATAAATATTCCTCCTTTCAACTATGCAGGCTTTTGTGTTAGATCCAACTCATTTCAATATCTTCCATGATTTACCGTAATTCATTTGCTGCTGTATAGTCACTAGAAACTACCAAAGGTTCCTTGAACTTGTATTGAAAACAAATTTATGAATTGTATCATTCTCCCGTTGTTTGGAAGACTGAGATATATTACTTGTGTTTAGGTATGGTAGAGTGAGAAATATTGCACATGTCAAGCTTGATCAGTCATACTACATTATGCCTGCCTTAACTGTCACAGCGGTAATGTCACAAGTTATCATGTCGCTACAGTAATTTACAGTAGCTCAGAGCTTTATATGGTTTGATTAGCTGCTCACTGTGGAGTTGGTAGCCACTTCCTCTGGTTTTAACCTGAACCAGAGTTTTTCTGAAGATAAAGTGATCTTGAAGTGAATTTACTTTCCACTCTGAAAGTCATTCACACAGCTTAGAAAAGTTTATTGCAATAAATGGATACTTTTCTGAACAGAAAATGCATGGAGATACATAATCTTAATTCCCTAAGAGAAGAGGAGGAGGAGGAGGAGGAGGAGGAGGAGGAAGAGGAGGAGTTAAGCAGTAGAAGAAGAAAAAAATAAAAATAATTCAAAACAAAAATGGAGCACAATTACACTGAAATTTTAAAAATGGTGAAAACAAATGTTTAAGAGTAGTTCTATTTTAAGCAACTTCTGGAAAGATAACACGTTAAAACTCTTTGCAAACCATACCCCAAAAGAATATGATGTTTATTTACTTTGTTAATGGAGTTGAAATAAGGAAAAAGATAATAGAAACTGATTATGAAATAACATTTCTAACATTAAGAATTGAAAAAAATGATGTATTGATAATGATTTTAAATAATTTGACCAATGCTGTTGAGATATTTTTAAATGAAATGATGTAGTTGCAACTTTCTTTCAGAAAACATTCAATCACTGACAAAAGGCCCAAAAGGCCCAGATTAAACTTGTTTTGTAAATTATCTAAAATATCCACAATGTTTTTTCCACTAGGCCAGGAATGCAGAATGAGATTATATTTGCCATATAATTTTTTTTGTTTTAAATTTAGCTGTACTATTTTGCTATTTCTGAAAGTTAGCCATAATGATTCTAAATTAGCAGTGAAGTCAGTTGAATATTTTAGAAATGGCACTTAAGAAAAAAGTCTAAAATTTTATTGTAAGCAAATGGATAGAACTAATTTTCAGAGTATGGTATTGTAATAGCCACAGGATAAAAAAGGAAATATTCCTCCATAATAACATTTTCCCACTTCTGACATAAGGAATAATGTAATATCTAATAGTGGATCCTGGAAAGCAGGGCCAATAACAGCCATATTTTGCTACCTTACATCAATATAAGATTCTCATATAGCTTCTGAGATGGGAACAAAGTATACTTTCTATAATTATGCTGCACATTACATGGAAAATTAGAGCATAATGAAAAGATTCTGATATATGAGTCACTTCAGTAAACAGTTGTCAATTTATTTCTGAAAAGCAGAATATGAAGTCTTGCTAAATCTTGAAATGTTCCTTTGTATCTGTTCAAATCAATGTACAATGATTCTGTCTTTGGTGAAGGTGTTTTGTGCAGCAAGTAGATGAATATTTTTTTCTAATATCAACATAAATAACCAGGTAGTTATTTAGCAGTGTTGGCAAGGATTTTGTGCTCCTGTCTGGATTATTTTAGACTAAATTTCTGAGTGTTTATAATCTATAATCTGCCCCAATGATTGCTTTCTGTTTTCAAGCTATTGTGCCAATGCACTGAAAATAACTCTGTGGTCAAAGAAAAATCTAGAAAGTGAACTCACTGGAATGGCAGGACTAAACCAGTCATTCTTTTTGAATGTTCTTTGTCCCCATAATCAGGATCAATGAAAAAGTCAGGTTGAGATGTGCGGAAAAAGTGGGGAGTCAGGTTGGGATGTGAGGAAAAACACACAGGAACCAACAACAATGACAGAACACTTCCTTGCAGCTTTCCTTCAAATCCAGAAAAGCCTACAGCCTATGTCAGGGGTCTGCAACCTTAAACACTCAAAGAGCCATTTGGACCCATTTCCCACAGAAAAGAAAACACCGGGAGCCACAAAACCCTTCCCATGCCTGACTATTACTTGAGTGGCCACAAAACTCACATATGTAGTTGAATTAAATGTTCTGTTTTCTTCTTTTCTTGGATTTATCCATTAAACTTTTCTTTTCTTGGATTTATCCATGGTTGGCGTTGAAAAGCTCAATATATCATGTGCTGGCGGATGTCTCACATTGGCGGTTGTGATGCATATTTTGAGTGACAGTGAGCCATAGCAGAGGGGTGAAAGAGCCACATGCGGCTCCAGAGCCGCAGGTTGCTGACCCCTGGCCTATGTCATGGTTCTGTTTTCTTATTAACATGCATGAGATTCAAGCCATGTAAAAACTGCAAATTCATTTAGAGCTGCAATAGTTGCTTTAATAGGCCTCTGTGAGACTGCTATGATTCATAGCTGTGGAGGAGCCTGCAGAAGAGTCTGTCAAGGGCTGCAGAGCAGAGCAAAGGAAAACAAAGTCATTTCTCTCCACTGTTCAAAGCAAGAGGACTTCATCACATGAAACAGGTTCAGAACATGCTTTGCTTAAACATTGAAGAGAAGTTCTTCCTCAAAAATTTGCATATCCCTACCTGTTAATGCCAAATTTGAATCAACTAAAACTGTTAATCCAAAACATGCATGCATAAGTAAGATGTCTACTGAGAAAGAGAGAATCAAATGTTCCTACTCAGATTCTTGTCTCTATTTCATTTTTTAAAAAATAATATTCTACATTGTTTTATACAATATGCCCAAAAGCTAAGTAGGTATTGTGGCAAATAGGATAAAGAGGAATTTTCATAATGTTTGCTTTGCCTTAAAAGTTCATGCTGAATTTTCTTATGCCTGTTTCCTATTGTGAAGTATGCTAATTTTAATTGCCAATGTCTAACATGCATGATGGTCCACTCTTCTATGAGACTGATTAGCTAGTGCACAAAGATTTCTGAAGAAAATTGTTTTTTCTTACTGAGCTTCCCTAAAGCTACACCCTTTACAGCTCCTAATTTACATGGTAATAAGTTGCAGAGAAGAAAAAGCACAAAGGCCATGCTATACAGTCACAGTTGCAAAAGATAATTGAATAAACTCATTATACTGGCATTTAGTTAGATCTTCTTAGCAGATATATTGTATGATTTTTGTCCTGTACCCAACAGTATAAGAAGCATGTCCCCAAACAAAGCTAATAGTAGTTTTCTCCAAGCAAGCTAGTAGAATGATAGGTCTGCTTGGTATGGAGAAAGGAATAACTTGTGTCTCTTTCTCTTTTTCTATATACAAATGACCCACCTGCTGCTGCTTACCATGTTGGCAAGATAAAAGGAGGGATTTCAGTCCTTCTAGTACAAAGAGGAACTACAGGGACCTCCCATACTTAAGCAGGCAGGAGGGGGAGGTGCAGTGGTGAAATCCAATTTTTTTTACTACCAGTTCTGTGGGCATGGCTTGGTGGGTGTGGTGGGCGTGGAAGGGGAAGGATACTGCAAAATCCCCATTCCCTCCCTACTCCAGGAGAAGGATACTGCAAAATCCTCATTCCCTCCCCACTTCTAGGGGAAGGATATTGCAAAATCTCCATTCCCACCCCACTCTGGGGCCAGCCAGAGGTGGTATTTGCCAGTTCTCTGA
>JANHFM010002369.1:44340-55772 GCA_032468115.1 Grayia smithii | reverse complement strand
TCTGACTGGCCTCGCCCCCATCTATTCTCTGCCTCCCAAGTCCCAGCTGATCAGGAGGAAATGGGGATTTTGCAGTAATCTTCCCCTGGAGTGGGGGGGAATGGAGATTTTACAGTATCCTTCCCCTGAAGTAGGATGGGAATGAAGATTTTACAGTATCCTTCCTCTGCCACGCCCATCAAGCCACACCCACCAAGCCATGCCACGTCCACTAAGCCACATCCGCAGAACCAGTAGTAAAAATTTTTGAAACCCACCACTGTACTAAAGTAGCCTGACAGTCACACAATGTAGCTTAACAATGTTCGGTTATACTATTTTCTAAAATATTTTTTCATCAAAAGCTATATGGGAATATGAGATGAGTCTATGTTAGGAGAAACAGATGTTATGAATGAAATGGGAATGGGTTACGTAAAGAATGTGTGAGTGTCCAAACAAAAAGAATAGATTCAAGAATGAATGGTTGCTGAATTTCTTTTTGGAAAAAGTGGATTGTATGAAAAACTGAGTGACCATATGAAAGATGTAGATTGAGATAATTTGGTCATATAAAGAGACTACATTAGGATTAAAAGGATTAAAATGCAAAACCTTACCTGAAGTGAGGACTGAGAGGAAGATAAAGACCAAGAAAATTATTTGGATGCAAACAAGGTTCTCCAAAGAATAAGATAAGCAAACTACAAAGATGTGAAGCAATGAATGAACATGACTGATCCCAGGAGAAAAATAAGGCATATCTATGAGTATTTGTATGAATAGATTATTTGCTTCATAGTAATGCTATGTTTACCTGTTTCCTTGCAGGTGTTAAAATAAAAACTCAGCATTGTGTTCTTATACAATATATCCAGAAATGATGTTGGAAGTAAAGAAAATAGGTAGCTAGAAATGTGCTTTGTTTATGAATGTTATAGTCTGTCCACGTGTGTATGTGCACTCACATACATATGGACACACACACAGAAACACACACACACACACATGTTAAAAATGAAATACAGGAAATTATTATTTTGTGGAGAGTAGCTGACAAAAATGGAATTAAAATAGACAATGTAGAATGGTGATTACAGATTATAGCTGCCCTGGTTTCTCTTTTATATCTGCCAAAGATAAAGCCCAAGAAACTATGATAATAATATAGAATGCTTGAAAAAATTGTCTAAAGTTTTATTTTATTTTAGTTTTGTTTCAGTTTTTTTAAAGTCCTGGTGATACATTTTTTTGGAATGTAGCACCAATCTTCCATCAATGCCACTTTGCAGCAAAGGATGACCAGCATCTAAGGCCATTCAAATAATATTCTGTTTATATCATCCCCCTCCCCCAGAAGCTGTTGTGAAAGATCTACCACAATTCACAAAAGAGAGGGATAATCGTTTTAACAGCTTGCTAACTGGATTAAACTTTTTTTTATTTGAAATATATGTCTTGCTTGTCCCAAAGGTGCTTTTTCAGGAAGCAACTGGACTTTCTTGTTTTTTCTTTGAAGACATTTCGTTTCTCATCCAAGAATAGATTTAACAGATTTTAACAGATTAACAGAGTTGGTAGGGACTTTATAAGTCATCTAGTCCAACACCCCCCACACACAGCTCAAGCAGGAAACCCTACACCATTTCTGACAAATGGCAGTCCAATCTATTCTTGAAAGACTCAAGGGATGAAGCTCCCACAACTTCCGAAGGCAAGTTGTTCAACTGGTTGATTGTTCTCATGGTCAGAAATTTCCTCCTCATTTCTAGGTTGAATCTCTCCTTGGTCAGTTTCCATCCATTATTCCTCGTCTGGCCTTCTAGTGCTTTGGAAAACAGCTTGACCCACTCCTCTCTGTGGCAGCCCCTCAAGTATTGGAAGAAGCTTCTTCAACTCTGACAGGATAGTGGGGAATGGAAGGATTTATATTCCTTGCAGACAGCTGGTCATTTGCCTCCTTTTAGAGGGTCCTTGAAGCATTTGGAGGTTTATCTGTGTCCTCAGGGTCAGCTGAGTAGTGCTCCTGGTTCCTGTAGTCTGCAATTTTTCCTCTGCAAAACCATTCCTACTTCCACACCATTCAAAGACTGTTCATCCCAAATTGTATGGCTAAAAGTATATAATATAAATCCTTCCATTCCCCACTATCCTGTCAGAGCTGAAGAAGCTTCTTCGATGAAAAGTGAAATGTCTTCAAAGAAAAAAACAAGAAAGTCTAGTTGCCTGATGAAAAAGCACCTTTCAAACAACCATGACCTGGATGACTGAGAATCTCTACAGACATATGTCAATGCTTTCAATCTTTCCAAACATCAAGGTCTTTTCCAATGAATCCTCTCTTCTCTTCTCATTTGATAGCCAAAGTATTTGAGCTTCATCTTTGTGTCCTTCCAAAGGATGTTCAGTGTTGATTTCCTTTAGGATTGACTGATTTGATCTCCTAGCAGTCTTCTCTTCTCTTTTGCTGGCCAAAGTATTTGAGCTTCATCTTCAGCATCTGTCTTTCCAAAGAATACTCTGGGTTGATTTCCTGTAGGACTGACTGATTTGATCTTCTTGCAGTCCTACTTTGACCCTAATGTATTTAAGGTTAAATTCTCCAAGGCACCAGCATATTTCAGAATGGATATTCTATTAAAATACTTGACTCAGACGATGCACTAGTTTTTTGTACAGAAGAAATATTTAATATTTGTTCACAAGTGGACAGATCTGAGTTAAAAATATTTTTCCTGAGGTGAGAATTGACCTATTTTCATTATGGTTGAGGATAACTGATGGAATTGTTATTGCTGCAGGACTTGCTTCAGCTCAAGATAACATAATTTTTCCCCCACTCCTTGTACACAACATTTTAAGCTGGAAATTAACAAAGGCTCTTCTGAGGAATGGCAAGTAAATACGGTGGTGATGATACAAAAGTATGTCTGCCTGTTCTAATCACCTGCTTGGGGAAGGCAACTGAGCAATTCTAGGCATTGTTTATACTATAATTGCTAGAGAGAAGGGCTTCCAGCATTTGGTAACTGAATCCAGTGGAGACTATGAAGGATAAGATATTAATGTACTGGGAAGAGAAACAAATAATTTAGTGCAAGGATTAGAAATAACTAGGAACACAAAGAGGTAGACGTACAGGAGACAATAAATATAAGAAGGCTTTACATTTTCTGTTCCTTGTGAAACAATGCCAATTAAACAATAGTACATTAAATGGTAAACATAATAAAAGTCTAAAGAGAAATAACACCTGATACCTTGCTACCAGTAAAATTTTTATAGACTTCCATTATTCTTTTATGAGCAAAAGGGAACCCTGTCAAAAAGTTGAATGTTTATGAAAAAAAAGTGAACTTCTAGGTTTGTAGAACTTTCCATTTTGTGCTGCAAGCTGGAGATTTATCTTCCTTCTCAGTACATCATGGTCCTCAATTCATTGTCTTCCCTCCTGGGCTGCCCTGTTTTTAATGTCTCTTGCTGCCGAACCACAATCTCGAGGGGCAACTGGACACTTTGCAGAAAAGCTGCCCTGTTCTAATTGTCTGCTCGATGGTTGTAATGGTCTGTCGAAAATGACTGACTCATCCATCTTAGGAGTGTTTAGGGACATAAGAGAAAAGTGCATTGCCTGCATTTTAAAAAGCTTCACGGACTTTTCCTTTTGCCTTTATATTTTTCAGGCTTTAGTAAAGCATCGCTGACAGAAAGATAACTAAAGTCAACTTTATCCCAGCTTATGTTTATTAAAAGAAGTTGCTTTTCATTATGTTACATGAATCACACTCAATAATGTTTGGCTTAATCATTATAATTATAGGGTACCTTGGAAATTAAATTGTGGTTATTCCTGAAATACATTTAATAAAATAGCAGGTTTCAAGAGCTTAAGAAACTCTGAGAAAGAAGTATTAGACACTGGAATCATTGAAGCTATGGGCGATTATTATTATTTTCTTGTTATTTAATGAGAGAGTTTCTTGCTTGATTATTACAGAAATATATTTTTATTTCATAGCAATCAAACTTGCTTCAAGGAGAAATAAGCTCTCAAGTACATAAGAAGCTACAATGGGGTAATTAGGATTTCATACAAATCTCACTTTTTCCATTCATGACAAGTAGTAGAAATGAAAGCATTTAGGCAAAGTAATCAACCTCAGGGAGAATTTTGCTATGGGTTTCATATTTACACTAAAGTGTATTTCAGATCTTGCATTGTGGATGGATACAGGATTGTAATTTGGAAATAAAAATGTATTTAACTATTCTTCTCTAGTATTTAGCTTTTTTTTCTAATGCTTGCTTGTAGCCGCAAAGCATCAATCATCTTGTTAAATAGGCATGTATGACTTTCAGAATATTAAAGGTCATGTACACCTTTACAGTTTTTCATGTTTTATAGCTATCTCTAGGAGACTGTTAATGGTTTATGCTTAATGAAAAACTTATTTACAAGAGCTCTTATGTTGCCAAAATGAAAAACTTATTCAAAAATGCTCTTGTGCTGTCAAATCTAATTCATGCAGCAGTATAAATTGTTCAGTAACATGTCTCCTCACATGGAGATAGTCCCCTGAATATATGTACAAAATTGTAAATTTCTGCTTCTTACATATCAATTGTACATAGGACCACCTTATACAGTATAGGAAGACATGCTTATTTTCTTTCTATTTTCTTTTTCTTGTATGCTCATTTTCCTTCAAGATCTACTGTATCACATTCAGAATTTCTCATTACCTTTTTATCCACAAAATCTCTCAGATTTCTGTAATAAACAATGAACTAGCTCATGGTGTTTTACATTTGCATTCATTCTTTTTCATATTTATGTTCTTACCCATGTATTTAAAAAAAACAACCAAAAAAAATTCTCAAACAGATATTCTTTAAACAGGCATAGAAGGGTCTGTTTTCTTGGAGTTCTATGTGGCTCATTTATCCCAGTTTACCATTTTCATCATTCTCTGTTGTATATGTCTGTACGAATATCATGGTCTATGAATTATGTCCATTATTTATGGCATTATTATGAATTATGGCAGGGATGGTATGATCAGTTTGGACATATTTTGTCCTGTGTATGCAGAAGACAATTGAAATCCATTTTTATCCCATGTATATTCACACTATTCCATTATCAACCTTACCAAGAAGACCAGAAAAGAAATGTGGTCAAAGAAGATAATTTACTTTATTGTAAAGTTATACTAACAGAATCTTGCAAGTCTGAAAGTACAATTCTCCTGCTGTCATATTTACAATCTGATAACTTAGGGAAGGTCATTTCTAAACCTCTATGCAGCTATAGAAATATTTGTTTGTCTAACCTCCACAGTAATTCCCACATACTGTTATAGCCTTGTATCTAATCTACAGACTATCTTAAAGACGAAATGTGACTATACTACACCAATGTGGAAGTACATGCAGCATAGTGATACATACTCAGAAAGCTTTGTACAGCTATAACAAAAATTGTTGAGTACCAAAATTGTATACTGAATTTTAGATGAGATAGTGAACTTGTACTTCCATTGTCATTTCTATAAGTCATTTCAACTATCTAACACCTCTGCAGGGGCCTGGGAGGTTAATGACCAAACATGCCTCATAATGTAATCCAGATGACATGTATTTGTGTCTGATGTTAGGAACAAGTACAAAAAGTTGGGGAATGTGTTATGAGATTGTGATGCATATTCTACCATTTTTATAGCATCAAGGCTTGTAAACATTTATGTTCCTTTCACCGATTTTATTTTTCAGTAATTTCAGATTAATCAGACTCAACAACCATTACACTATTTATAGCTATTTTTTTAAAAAAAGAATGTAATAATGTACATTATAGCAATTCCAAACATATTATAAATTTTAACATAAAACAACAATGCAGAAATTGATGGATTTGTCAATTCACCTCTTTGCATCTGTTCTGTAAATGGTGGCCTGGCATTCATGAAGAGAAGTTAAATCACTTTTCTCTGAAAAACGTAAATGTTTCTCTATAACAGATTGCTACTTCAAGCTGAGCTTTATATCCTCCATTCTTTTGTTGTCTTTTTTTCCTCTGAAAAGGAACTTGCAGAGGGAATAAAGCACAGGTTTTTGTTTACAGTGGCTGCCATTAATCAATCAAGCTACTTATGAAAAGAGCTTAGTTCCTGCTGTTTGCTCCCATCCCAAAAAAAAAAATCAAAAAAATCATTACCTCAGGAAGGTAATTACATTCTCCAGACACATATAATATTAGAAACAAAAGCTGCAGTTTATAACACAGTTCCATTGCAGCCAATACTTCCACTGAGCTGCAAAACAAGACTGGGGAATTGAAAATTATTGTTGCCTATTCAAAACAGGTTTTATTAGACTACAGCCTCTCTTCTTTGTTCTTAACTTCTATTTCTCCTTATTTGGACTTTTAGAAGACATTGTGCAATTCCCGAGAGATTCAGACTTACAAAAATATGTTATATTTTAAAGCTTATGAGATAGATAAGCTCTTCAACAATAGTGTTTTTGGTTCACTGTAAGCATATTGGTATTGGTTTTCCAAGATGGCATTTTAAGTATAAAAATACTTAATATAAAATAGCAAAAATTAGCAGGGAAAATTAATTGCTAGAATTGCTAGAATAATTGCTAATTGCTAGAATATCTGATTTTTTTGGACCTGTTTCAATTATTGAATTGAAACACAACTGAAACTGTTATAGGTTTTTAGCTTTAATACAGAAAGACCTTTAATATATTTATGTGGTTTTTGCTAAGAAATTTTGTCCAATCTTTTTCATTTCTCATGGAGCTGGAAAACAATAAAATTCAGAATGTAGTTATATCTTTTGAATTGGATCACTGAGTATTTTAATGTTCAATATACTGTGCAACTATATGATTACAGTGTTAGTTTGTCTTCTATGAATCTCACATTTGGCTGCATAACATTTCAAGCTAGGTATTATTCATTCATTCATTCATTTAATTCATAGGCAATCATGATCAGGAGCAAATCTCATTGTTTTATAATATAATTAAAATTGGAATACCAATAAACCTTCAAACAAAACTATTTTCAATAAAGTCTGACATAATAAAACCATGGCTCAACAGCAACTCCAAACTGCCGGCAGAAAGAAAATTTGATGGAAAGAGAAGGGAGCACTTTTCCCAAGAAGGTTATAAAAATGAAGAATGAAGAATAAATGAAAACAGGAGAAGAGGAACAAATGAATGCATGAAAGAAGATTGAGCTGAAAGGAAGCAAAAACAACAGGTAATTAGCAATATGAAGAGGAATTAAGAAGAAATCGACAAGAAAAAAGAGAGAATAATGAAAAGAAAAATAACAGAACAAAATAAGAATAGAAAGAGGGAAGTGAGAGCAGTTAGACCGATAATGAGGAAAAAGAAATGACTGAAAGGAAAGAGAGAAAAGAAAGGGAAAGATTTAGTAGAGAGCAGAAGAAAATGAGGGAAAGAGGAAAATTCATGACAGATAGCTTGGAATTCAGAGACTGAGAGATGAGCAAGAGTGATGACAAAAATAGGACAAAGTACTCAATGTCCATGGTTGAAGAACAGATAGATAAAAGATTTGAAAGATGAATGATGAGGAGAGGACAAGCTGAGAGAAGCAAGCAGTGGTAGCACAAGATCAAACTAAAAGAATGAATGAATGAATGAATGAATGACAAACAAGATTAGCAAGGGATTAGCAAGAGAAGGAGAAACTGGCAGAAAAAGGTACAACAGATGGACCAGAGAAGAACTGGCAACAAAAGAATGAGAGCAGGTAAGATGAAGCAACAAGAAATGGAGTCAAGAGAAGAAATAGAGATAAAGGAGAAATACATGTTTAAACTGGAGAGCCTGATGAGAAGAAGCAGGAGAAAACAGACAGGCCAAGAGTATGAGATCATTTTTGTTAAAGTAGAAGGCCATTGTGAATACCCACCCAAAATGGCCACTCAACTTAAATTGGAATTCACATGAAAGTTTCTTATGGTCATAGATCAAGCACACATTTAAAATTAAACCAATAAAACACAAACATAACACAGATATTAGTTAAAAGCCTTTTTATATCTGAGATAAAAACACATACTTCTGAACATTTATTGATTTAAAAAAATCATCCCAAAGATTGTTCAGAAGGACTGTATAGCATTAATTTCAATTTAATTGAAAATAATTTTCATTATTCTGTTGCTATAAGAGGTCATGTAATTATTTAATATGTAAAAAATACAGAAAGGTTAGTAATAAACCAGATTTCTGCTCAGGACCACAGATGTCTTGCCTGTGTTTGGAAAGTATGAGGTTTCTTTTTTAAGGTTTAACCATAGAAAATAAAAAAGCTAGGATATCAACAAAGTGATGTCTGCCAAGGTGAGATCAAAATATCCAAATTCTCATTCCTAAGAGAAACACAATATTTAACTCTGTAATGACTTGTGTTGTTTTTACATGTGTTTTGTTCAAAAATCAAAATTCTGTATAATGCTAATGTCACTATACTAGCACCTATTTGCACATTCGCAAGCTTGTCTCAGAGTTAAGCTTCAGGGACCATCTGTTCTGTAATGTGCACGAAGCCCTTCTATATATATAATGGGTAACTGAACAGCAGCTGGTACGGAATCTATCTCTCAAAGTATACTTAGTTTAGCTTAGATTCTCTCTCCCTCCTTCATGTTCACATAGACAAAAACATTCTCTACTCCATCACTGAAGCTGCTGAGATTATGACAGGATACACATTTCTGCACTTGCAATTGTTTATAATATAATTCAGAATCATTGTGTATTCTAAAATTGCTCTGATTACACATGACTTAATGTCCGTATAAATATTATTCAGTCAAAAATGATTATTATACAGGTTTTCCTTGATCATTGAAAACTATAGTCTTGGGGTTATAGCTACAGTCCAAAAGCATATGTCTATATGAGTGATATGTTTTATCTGCAGACTATAAAATCATGAATTCTAGTATCATCTTATGCACAAAGCAAGCTGAGTAACCATGGGCTGGTCACTTTCCTTCTGCTCTAGGAAAGAAGAAATGGTCAAAAACATTTGCCAAAAACCTGCAGGGACTTGTACAAGCAGTCTATGAGATTTGAACATGACTGAATGGAAAAAATATCATCATCATCATCACGAACATGATTGACTGCCATCCTTTGTATTTGGAAATGTGGATAGAATTGCTGCAAAAGATTGCAGTCTTGAGTAGACCTTTTGCAGATGACTTTCAATATTCATTTTTTCCTTTCTGGGTACCTTCCTTGTCCAGCCCTTTGAGAAATAAAGCATAAAGCAAATCAACTAAATGTCTTTCCACTCAATGCCACATGTTTGTGCAGTGCACAATATGCATACTGTGTTTCAGCAGCCCTGCCTGAATAGACAGAATTTATCTCTTGATTCCCCAAGGATTTTTCCATATAATGGAAAAAAAATATACAATGACATGAATATAAAAACCTGTGGTGAACTCGTTTAAAGTTCACCACAGGTTTTTATCATTCTATCAAAAATCCATTAGAAAGGTGAGTTCAACTAGCAAGTAATTCAAAAATTTTCTGGTTTAACTAATGACATCAGAGCTGGTGGATTAGAGAAGACCCAAATATTCTTTTTCAAACCAACCTCTTCTATGCAATCAATTCTGAACATATTCTGAAATCTGTTACCTTATTCAAACTGATAATATGTACCTAGTTTAATTATATTGAACGTTGTTAATTAGGAACTCTGTATAATTGTTTTCATAGCTTGTTTTCTTTGATGTTCATTTTTCTATATAGATATTTGACTTAATTTTTTTTAAAAAAATCATTTAAACTCATTCAGAAAGCTATTGAACATCTGGTTATTCTCCTAGGTCTTGGAGACAGATGATTCTGTGGCTGCTCTTGTTTTTGTTTTGGTGTGTTTTATTGATTGGGTGAAAGCCTATTGTAATTGCCTTTTCCTGGGGACTTTTTGGAAGAATGGATCCGGGGTGAAATCCAGTAGGTTCTAGCAGATTCTGGAGAACCGGTAGTGGAAATTTTGAGTAGTTCGGAGAACCAGCAAATACCATCTCTGGCTGGTCCCAGAGTGGGGTGATTTGCAATATCCTTCCCCCAGGAGGGGAGGGAATAGAGATTTTTCAATATCCTTCCCTTGCCATGTCCACCAAGCCACACCCACAGAACCGGTAGGGAAAAATTTTGGATTTCACCCCTGAATGGATCCAATGGTGAGGGTTAAATTATTCCTTCCCCTTGCTTCTGTACTCATTGTAGTGGCAGTCTTGGTTAATATAGTTACCCTGATTATGAATGCTAAATTTTCTTGGAGCTTTATGCAACCATATCAGGAGTCAAAAACAAGAAGAACAAGATATTCCTTCCAATGAACTTACATATGAATCGTGATAAAGTGCTGGAAATAAATGTTACTGCTTCTAAATTGGATTTCTTAGGATAAAATGTGTAACCGGGATAATCCAGGATTATTGCATTTGCAAGTACCTAGCAATGGAATCACCAGATCAACAGGAGCTTAACTTGATCCATAATTTGATCTGCAACCCCATTTGGAAGCAGCCTTTGCACTGTTTGCCATCATTCCTTATGAAGTTTATCCTACTTTCCTTTTCAGTATCAGAGTAATTGTTCCGTTCTTCTAGCCTACTTGACTGCATTATCCTGAATCCAGAAAAAGGGTTAGTACTTCAAACAATTCTTTTCATTCTTTTTCTGTTTTATAACATACAAGAATTGTAGCAAGAAATACTGGATCTCTTTCCTCTCTTCACTTTATTATGGTTCAGAACAATAAATGATAGAAGAATATAAAGGTATGGTATTTGGGTTTTCTGGATAAATAGCAAAGAATAGAAGGAACCATGAAAAAAGTAATGCTTGATAATAGGTGACATCATCATTATCATTGGAACAAAATGCCACTACTAACCTTCCTACTGAAAATTGTTCATTTGATTTTATGTGGTTTACAATTCCTGTAAACAAGGAGTGGTGACCAAGGTAGCAGGGCTGGTAGTGATGCATTTCATCTCTAAAAAGTGCCAAAAAGGAATAAATTGTAGCACATCCTATGAAAGCCTCTATGGAGAGACAATATAGGACTTCCATTTCCACTAGAAGTTTTGTTCTTTACAAAGTCTAAGTCCATTTTGCACCTGTTTCAAGCAACATCGGATGCTATTAGACTTAAAATCACAACAGCTCTTTTTTTGCTGTTTTACTAAATTAAAAATAGTTTTGAATAATACAATGAATAAAACAAATGCTTATTTAACAGTATATTGCACAAAACACTTTGTGCAATAGAGCCTTGGTGGCACAATTAGCTAATGCACTGGCTAAGTGTTTCCACTTAGTTCCATCTGCCTGCAATTAGTGCCGGTTCGAATCTCACCAGGCTCAAGGTT
>JANHFM010002368.1:83960-94530 GCA_032468115.1 Grayia smithii | reverse complement strand
AACTGTTCTTGTGTCTAGTTGTCTTGGTGTGCAGTGCTCTATAGCGTCGTTTTGAGGGTAGGAGTTGAAACAGTTCAACATATCCATATACCACATGGATTAAGCTAAGATTAATTTCTTTCCTCATTCCATATTCTTGTTTCTTACAAGCCCCATTTTACTTTTAACTCTTTTGGGGCAAGTGCAAAGCATTTTGATTTTCTAAGCATATAATGCTGCAGGCAGAAAGGTCATCTTCCTATCTCACTAACAGTGGCACAAAGATACTACAATGACCACTTTTATATGTTTATGTATGATCCTGTGTATGATCCTGTGTATGATCCTCCATTGTATTTTGATCAACTCAGCAAGAGTCCTGTGGAGAGGGTTTGGCTGAGAAAGAAGGAATGGCCCAATGTCATCCATCCATCTTCCATGCCTCAGAAAGGACTAGAACTCGGAAAACTAGAGTTCGGAAAACTGGTAGCGGAAAATTTGAATAGTTCGGAGAACCAGCAAATACCACCACTGGCTGGCCTCAGAGTGGGGTGGGAATGGAGATTTTGCAATATCCTTCCCCTGGAGTTGGGTGGGAATGGAGATTTTATAGTATCCTTCCATTGCTATGCCCACCAAGCCATACCAAGCCACACCACGCATGTGCTTTCCCTAGTGCAGGGATCTGCAACCTCAAAGAGCCATTTGGACCCATTTCCCAGAGAAAAGAAAACACCGGGAGCCACAAAACCCTTCCCGTGCCTGACTATTTCTTGAGTGGCCACAAAACTAGCATATATAGTTGAATTAAACATTCTGTTTTCTTCTGAAATTATTCTTTTCTTGGATTTATCCATGGTTGGCCTACCGGGGGTTGAAAAGCTCAATAATCGCGTGCTGGTGGGTGTCACACATTGGCAGTTGTGACGCATATTTTGAGTGACAGGGAGCCGCAGAAGAGAGTGAAAGAGCCACATGCAGCTCCAGAGCCACAGGTTGCTGACCCCTACCCTAGTGGACCTGGTCACAGCCCTCTATAGCCATTATAGACCAGATCCTTGGCTTCTGAAGGCACACAATACTTTTTTTAACATCTGTTTTAACAGTCTTGAATGAAACAGGATTCAATCTGGATTGGTCATCAGAGATTTTGTCTTCCAAAGCTTTCGGACTTGTGCTGGAACTCATCTTGAGGGAAGTTCATTCTAGCAGAGTCTTGAATGAATGCTTGATTTAGCTGTAAAAACAACAACCAAAAAACAAGGATTGGTCTACAGAAATTGGAGTCAGTTTCTGTCAGCTCTTTATCGCTGGATCTGTCCCAACGCGTGTCCACTACAGACTTTTCTGCAGCTTTTATAGCTCAGGGAACCTCATGGTCCTATTTTGTATGAGGTTTAACAGATAATTGATTAACAGAGTTGGAAGGGACCTTATAGGTCTTCTAATCCAACCCCCCCCCCAAACAGAAGACCCTACACCATTTCTGACAGATTGCAGTCCAATTTCTTCTTGAAAGCTTCCAGTGATGAAGCTCCCACAACTTCTGAAGGCAAGCTGTCCCTTGCTTGTTCTCACTGTCAGAAAATTTCTCCTTATTTCTAGGTTGAATCTCACCTTGTCCAGTTTCCATCCATTATTCCTTGTCTGGCCTTCAGGTGTTTTGGAGAATAGTTTGACTCCCTCCTCTCTGTGGCGGCCCCTCAAATATTAGAACACTGCTCTCCTGGTCCTTCTCTTTACTAGACTAGCCATGCCCAGTTCCTGCAACCATTCTTCATATGTTTTAGCCTCCAGTCCCCTAAATCATCCTGGTTGCTCTTCTCTGCGATTTACTAGTGGCAGTAGTGCCACTATGCACCACTTACTGATTTGCGATACATATGAGAACCGACTTGGAACTGACAATATTTTTGCTTGTTTTCTTTTAGATTGCAGCTCTTAATTTGGGGTATAAAGATTTCAGGAGATCTGTAAACTTGGGTGGAGGAAATATTAGGTAATTTTCACTGTTTATTTTATGCATTTAAATACATTTTTTTCTGAGAAGCCATCTGCTGGTTTTATCAGATTTTCAAAGGAGTCTGTGTCCCAAAAAGCTTAGGAACCTCTGCTATAGACCAAGAAACAAATTACAAATACAGTCAAGATTAAAATCAATGATGCTGGCCACTTAACCGACAACAGGGACATTTTCCTGCCACACCGCAGAGAGTGGGATAAGCTGGAGAGAGCTCCTGGAATGACTCACACTGTACTTCTTCAGTGTGCATGTTAGCTGTGCTATATTTTGATGTGGGCTTAATAAACTTCCAAGAAGAAGACTATGTACATGCATATTTAAGCAAATGGCTCTAGCTCTCTATCAGAAAAGGGCTAGCCCCATATGCAGTAATAGTAGCCTGAGGGATGAATGACCTTTCTCAGGCATTGTGAAAAGTAGCTACAACATATCAGGGATCTACTCACAATTGACTGAGCCTGTTTTATCACCAATTAAAGCAGCCCCTACCCCTGCAACTTGGGCTGGCTGAGGAATCCTGGGATTTGAAGTCCACAAGTCTTAAGTTGCCAAGTTTGGAGACCCCAGCATTAAATTCCACAATAGGTGCAGAAGTGGGTTTTCACGTATTCTTACCACTGGTTCGCTGTGCGCGCACACACTCGCTTCACATGCGCGCCTTCCATAAATGCACTTTGCTTGCATGCACGCCTTTCGTGCATTCGCCTGTCCTTGAAAACATGGCTAAATAGGATGGTATTACGCTGGGGCAGGTGCAGTCACGGCTACTGGTTTGCCCGAACCTGTCCGAACCGGCTGAATATCACCACTGAATTGGTGGTTGATTTTCCTTCCTGGGTTGCCCAGGAATAAAAGCCAGTTGTCAGAAGCATAGCGTGCTACTCATATGGCTTACTTTTCTGCTTACTTGAGAAACATGTTTTAAGATGGCCATAATGAAAGGCCTGGAGACATTTGCGGGTGCAGAGAAGCACAGATATTCTCTTGTTTGCACAAGGATGGCAAGGGAGTGCCCGGAGTTGCTCCTTATTCTTGGCAGAGGAGGTTAATGATTATTCGTTTCTGATGCCACAATGAAGCGTTTTCAGCTGCCTTCGCTGCTAGAAAGAAAAATGATTCCTTTTTCCTTTTCCTTCAAAAGATCTTTTGAAGCCTACAGGTCAACTGATCAACACCAGAGGAAAGCCAAGAAGTGCAGAGGACACAAATGAGAGTCCTGCATTAGAAGATGCTGTGAATCTAAACCCAAATTAACCACTATCCCAGATCAATTCTGGACCACCAACAGGCAAATAAACAATATACCACACTCACAATGTTCTGCTTGATGCTTCTCCTACTGTTGACCTAAAGGTTGGTGGGGGGGGGGGAGAAGAGATTGGGCAGCCGTTTGTCCAAAATGGTATAAGGATCTCTTGCTTGAACAGGGGGGTTGGACTAGAAGAACTCCAAGGTCTCTTCCGACTCTATTATTCTGTCGTTCTCATATTCTGAAAATGTAAGTTTGACTTAAAGAAGTGTTAGCAAATAATAATGTCAGATAAAGTCAAACAGAGGTTCAGATGCAGGTTAATCAAACTAATTGGCTCTAGAGACAAAAATTGCAATGGGAATGCTTTCTGTCTTACTCTACCAAGTAAATATATTGGAATCAGCTATGCTGTCCAAGACTGATCTGCATGGCAACTCTGAAGATTTTAAATTAGGCTGAGTTATAATCAGATATGGTCTTGAATGATGTTCCTTTTTTGGAGTGGAGTGATATCAGACAGGCAGTAGCTTAATGTATTTTAGTTTATGTTAAAATACCAAGTACATTCTTTGCATCAAGTTTTAAGTTGCATTGTTGTAATTTGATTATAATGCAGGTTATATATTTCTTGCTATCCTTTTCCCTGTTTCTGTTTCCATTTTTTAAAAAAATCCTATTTATATCCTGCCCTTTTCCGGAGACTCAGGGCGGCTTACAATTAAGCACAAGCCAATGTGCTTAGCAAATCCCTTCATTCTTTGTATATGCCTGCTTATTAGGACTTTTTGCCCCCCAAAGTGGCATTTGAATTTAAATGTTTTTTTTTAAGGGAATGCCATTCTTTGGTTCTTTTGGTATAGATATTAATAGTTTTGTATGCATCTTAGAAAAGTAACTCAAGTATTATTCTTTTGTTTGCATTTTTAAATTATTTTTTGCATGCCGGCTAGAGTTGATATGGAGTTGGGTGGCCTTAAAAACCAATCAGTTGACCCGTTTCTTTGAGTTATATGATTTCAGTAGAGTAGCTGACCCTAATAATTAACTCAGATAGAGGTGGGCAAGTTGCATTTATTTGATTTATAATCTGCAATTTTCTTTTTTCTGGCAAGCACCTAACAAAAATTAAAAAGAAAATCATAATAAAGAAAAGCACAGATTAAAACCGCCAACAAAATAATTACTAAAGACATTTTTCTTTTATTCTGTGCATGATGTATGATTCTAGAAGTCTGCCTAGACAAGTCCCTGCAGTTTCCTTGGCAACTTTGAAGTGAGAAAGACCTGGTCCACACCGTCCAATTAAACCAATTTATTGCTAAGGGGTCTGTGCATAAGAATTTTCTCAATTAATGGTTAGCATTTGCTCAATAAGAGTCAACAGAATTCAAGGAACATCGGACTTTGTTCATTTGTGGCTATCTAGGGATTGTAGGTGGATCCCTTTTTTAACTCCACCCCTGGGTTCTACCTGTACTCCTATAGCTAGTTTTATTATTTTCCAGTAGTTTGCCATTGCCTCCTTTCAAGGGCTGAGACAACATGACTGGCTCAAGATCACCAAGCTGACTTCATGCCCAAGGCAAAACTAGAACTCATAGTCTTCTTTTTTTCTAGCAAGATGCCTTTACTGCAATATCAAGCAGGCTTTAAAAGCATTTACGAATGTATTATTAACCAGAATTGTTGACTTAGCCAGTTGTACAGCTCTTTTTTTGTGCACCCCTTAAAGAGGGATTCAAAGTTTATAGATTTTTTTTTTTAAAGTCACTGTCGGTAAAAAGAAAAGAAATTTGCGTTTTATTCACAAGATGAGAAAGACAGCTGGAAATTCAGACAGGGAGAGAGGCTAAAATAACTCCCATTTAGAGTTTTGCTCTTAAATAGCGATTTGTCTCATGGGGCTCCAGAGCGGCTGAACACATCAAACTTTTCTGAGATTAAGCTGACATCTTCCATATTTGCTAAACACAAGAGTTTAGACTAATTGCAGCTGCTTGTTTGAAAACAGATGTTTTGAGGAGTCAGCTTGACTTTGCCTTTGATCTAAATTACAGATAGATTTAGGCTGAAATATTCCCAACCCAGAAATGCAGAACCACTTCAAAAGAATAAGCCAACCTGGTTATTCAGTTGTAACTTTCAGTAAAGGGTCAGAATATTTTTAGGACATGTTTCCATAATGTGCCAAGAAGATAGAACAGTTAAAGCAACTGCCTAGAACCATGATGGTGAACCTATGGCACGCATGCCAGAGGTGGCATGCAGAGCCCTCTCTGTGGGCACGTGTGCCATCGCCAGCTGCTCTTCTGGTTTCCAGTGCCAGCTGGTCTTTATGGGTGCCAGAGCACTGGAAAATGGCCTGAAAATGGCCATTTTTCAGGCCGTTTTCCAGGCCGGTTTGGGCCATTTTCTGGCCATATTTTGGCTGTTTTCAGGCCATTTTTCAGCTGTTTTCAGGCTGGTTTTGGGGCATTTTCTGGTCGTTTTCTGGCTGTTTTCAGGCCATTTTTGGGCCATTTTCTGGCCAGTTTTTGAGTGGTTTGGGGGCATTTTTTAGCTGTTTTCAGGCCATTTTTGGGCCATTTTCTGGCCATTTTCCAGGCCACAAAATGGGCAGAACACCAGCCAAAAAAACAGGCATGCTTGTGCCAGCCAGCTGATCTTTGGGTTTCCAGTGCCAGTGTGCACACATGCATGCAAAAGCACGTGCATTCCAGTTTGGGCACTCGGTGCCAAAAAGGTTCACCATTACTGGCCTAGAAAGTGGAAACTGTGAAGTCTGTGAAGTACGAACTTTGGGCCAGTCATTCTGTCTCAGCCCTAAGAAGGAGGCAATGGCAAACCACTTCTGAAAAGCCTTGCCAAAACAATTGTAGGGACCTGACTTGGCAACTGCCAGGGCTCAAGCATGATTCAGAGGCACCAAAACAAACCAAGATACACAGCGGTTATTGTATGAAGAGAACTCACATTATCATGTAGGATTTTGTTTATTACTGTAAGAATGTGCAGATCTGCTCCCATCCAATTCAGATAATCCGTTCAAACTCAAGCCAGTCTTCTGGAGTTGGGTGACATCCAGATTGAATAAGCACACAAATTACATTTTGATACATTCCAGTTATTCAAATTTGCCTTGATAACAACATAGGAAGGGACAGCATTCCCCAGGGTTATTTTGCTGCCATGCAAGATTGACTCTAGTTTGTTGAACAAACTATGGTCAAAGCAAATCTTTGGTTCCCCTTACCTGTGAACACTGCTACTCTCAATACCCAGTTTTATTTTTTGTACCAGAAAAGTTAACTGTCAACTGCAAAAGAACTTTTGTATGTGCCAAGTAATTTAGTTTTTTTTATTAATGTTTACTTTCCCTGTTATTGGAGAGGAGCTCAGTTTTGCAATGTTTATAACTTAATGCAAGCCATCAATTACTTTGGTTTTGTCAGTGCTGGGAGAGGAAGGATCTAAGAGAACATTATAATTCTGCTTTCTTAACGGCTGTCTTTTGAAATAACTTGCGAGTCTTTGCTGAAACTCTCCAGTGGCTAAATTTTTTATTCAGCACTTTATTTCATTCTCTTTCAAGCATACCTACACTTTGTAAATGTACTAACATTATGGACAATGTTGAAAAAAAAATTGACTCAAAATCGGTATATTTTCCTAAAACTAGAAATGTGGCAAAATGGCAATTGTCTATTTGCAACAGGTGAATTATAAGAAAAAGCAGATTTCTGAATGCTACCTTGGACATTGAATGTTTTGCAGGAATGATTATGGATGAAGTAATGTGAAGGGGAGAAATAAATAGAGAGTAAAATGAAAGTTGTTGCATATATGTGCGTTGAGGGGGTCTGTGGTGCTCTCTGAGCTAGTTTTTTTTTTTTTTTTACAGACTTTTTATTACCCAACTAGATAACATCATCAGGGTGAGGTGATGTTATCTAGCTGGGTAATAAAATGTATGCAAGCTCAGAAAGCGTCAAGGACGCCTCGGTTCAACTTTGAGCTACAAATATTCCTTTCTATTGGTATACATGTGCATTTATGGGCAGCGGCAACGCTCATGTTGAAAGCATAAACCTCCAGCTAATTCGTGCCATGTGCATATGTTTTGAATGACTCTTTTTCTGCAGCAGGGCATAGATGCCAAAGTTTGATTCTGCTAGGAAAATAATTACATATTAGCTCACCTGCGTTGATGTGGCATTTCCTTGGCATTTCTTCTGTAGTGGTACATTTGAAGGTGTCATTTGGCTTTGCAGTTTTGTAGCCACAGATTTTATGAATGAGTCACCCCATTGATAGCCTATTAAGAATGGAAAGCTGAATAGACAAGTCTGGAGGTCGTGCTAGTAATATATCAAGCGGGTGGGCTCAGGCTACGATGAATGGGGGATTTCCTTGGCAGGGGATTTGATGGCTTTTGGACTAGCAAAACATTTTTAAGGCTGAGTTGCTCACTTGACTTGAACAGGGATTGTTCTCCCTTGTGTTGTTACCCGATAATTGTTTTCTGATCTTTCAAGTGAGCGAACTAGCAGATCTGAACAGCTGGTCAAAAAGGAATGGAAACAGCTGCATTTATGCTTCTCATTTGTTATCTGTGGCAATTTCCAAGTAGTCCTTGATTTAGGACCGCAATTGAGCCCAGAATTTATGTTGCCAAGTGAGAAATGTGCTAGGTGAGTTTTGCCCCATTTTGTGATTTTTTCTTGCCACATTTGTTAAGTGAATCATTGCAGCTGTTAAATCAGTAACCTGGTTGTTAAGTGAATCTGGCTTTCCCCATTGACTTTGCTTGTCAGAAGGTCGCAAAAGGGGATCACGTTGAACCCGGGGACAACGCAACCGTCATAAATATGAGTCAGTTGTCAGGCACCTGAATGTAAATCACATGACCATGGGGATGGTGCAATGGTCATAAGTGTGAAAAATGGTCATAAATCAGGGTTTTTAGCGCCCTCGTAACTTCGAACGGTCACTAAACAAACTGCTGTAAATAGAGGACTACCTCTACAATTCTCTGCCTGGCTGCTCATTTTCCCTTCCTCCTGACTCAAGGAGAATGAAGTGGCCGATGGATTCTCCATTAAATTGCATCCAGGAAAGAATATTTGGATTACATCTGTGGCTTATGTTTGATTATTCTTATGGCTGTTGAAGGATTATCTAGTTGTTAAGAGATGCGAGAAAGGTTGGGTTTTTTTGTTACCTGAAGTAAAAATCTTATCTTTGCAGGAAGAGATCAGAAACCCTAAAAGAAGGAGTTTGCAACCGTGATTATCAACCTACCTAGAAAGAAAAAAGGAAAGAAAAGAGTAAAGCATCATTATTCAGTCAATTAAGTCAATTTGACAGAACAGAGAAAGTCAGGCTGCACTTTATAATGGCAGACCTGAATGAAATATTAGAGAAAATCTGTTCGATATGAAAAGGGATAAAATTCCCAAACACGCAGTACAGTTTTGTTAAGGTTCTTGGAATCAATCGGTTTTGCTCATTCCTAATAAGAGGTGCATTGGTAGGGCAGTTCTCAGATAATAACCTACCCATGCAAGCTCACAGGGTTTCTGCAGTTCTAAAAATTGATATGGTGATGAATTTTTCAAAAAAATTGCTTCCTCTGGAGCTCAGCTTTCAAGTAAGAGAACAGGCAGCTTCTAGTGGTTCTGTCAAGTCACAGAGGAAAACAACAAAGCTGAAGCAATGATATTACAAGTCACATTTAAAATAGCATTTCAAGCACAATATATACATACTGCCGGGTTTTCAAATATACTGTCTTTCCAGTGTTGTTTTAAAATTCAAGCTGTTAAAATGCCTAAGAGGCTAAACTAGTCTTAACCTGACAAGGGCAAGGAAGCTAACACCAAGAAAACTGTCATGGAGAGGACTAGCACAACAGATGGGCCTGTTCTCTTGTTGCTATCAGCTTAGTTTGCTGTTGATGAGTTTGGAGGTCAGGCAGCTTTGAGAAGCTTAGAATGGTGGCCCAGAACTCCTACAACCTCAGATGTTCCTTGTATCTTCAGGGTGGGTGCTTAGACATTGTTGTTGTCTTGCCAATAGCAAAACAAGAATGGAGAAAAATTGTTATGGAGATATACATGAGTTAACTAACTCCATTTTTTAATGAGCAGATCATGAGCATGGAAGAAATTTAATGAATCTTAATCTAAGGACACAGTAGCAATAGCAATAGCATGTAGACTTATATACCGCTTTACAGTACTTTACAGCCCTCTCTAAGCAGTTTACAGAGTCAGCACATTGCCCCCAACAATCTGGGTCCTCATTTTACCCACCTTGGAAGGATGGAAGGCTGACTCAATAGCAATAGCACTTAGACTTATGTACTGCTTCACAGTGTTTTATGGCCCTCTCTAAGTAGTTTTACAGGGTCAGCCTATTGCCTTCAACAATCTGGGTCCTCATTTTACTAGCCTCAGAAGGATGGAAGTCTGAGTCGACCTTGAGCCTGGTGAGATTCGAACTGCCAAATTGCAGGCAGCCAGAAGTAGCCTGCAGTACTGCACTCTAACCACTGCGCCACCGTGGTTCAGGCAGCTCTTGCAGGTATGATTGTAGCATTGAGCAAGGACACAGGTAGGGAGCTTCAATAGTGCAAGCCCTTCTGTCTGAATAGATCCTGCTAGTTTACTTATGAGCTCAGGACTTTAGCTCAGGGGTTCTCAACTCCAAGTCCATAGACTGGCATCAGGTGATGGCATGCCAGAAATTGGGTCGCGCAAACCAGCAAAGCCCCATCTGCAGGATGAAGGCAGCACATTTTCCCTCCAGTCTGTGGAAAAATGTCTGCACAGAACTGGTCCCTGATGCCCAAAAGATTGGGGTCGCTGCCTTAGCTGGCTGATCAAATGAGAGATACCAGCTATGAAGGAAATTTACTTACTTATATTCTGCCTTTATTGTTTTTACAAATAACTCAAGGTGGTGAACCTATCCAACATGCCTCCCTTCTCTTAATTTTCCCCTAACGACAATCTTGTGAGGTGAGTTAAGTTAAAAGAGAGTGACTGGCCCAAAGTCACCCAGCTGGCTTTCATGGCTAAGGTGGAACTAGAACTCGTGGTCTCTGCTTTATGATCTCGTGCCCTAACCACTAGGCCAAACTGGGCCTTTGTAACAATAGCAATAGCACTTACTTATATACCGCTTCATAGTGCTTTTATAGCCCACTCTAAGCAGTTTACAGAGTTAGCATATTGCCCCTAACAATCTGGGTCCTCATTTTACCCACCTCGGAAGGATGGAAGGCTGAGTCAACCTTGAGCCGGTGAGATTCG
>JANHFM010002368.1:30083-42302 GCA_032468115.1 Grayia smithii | reverse complement strand
TACCTTTTTTGGAGGCAAAAAACAAAACAAAACATAAGACCAGGTCTTATTTTCGGAGAAACACGGGTAGTGAGGCCACACTTGGAATACTGAGTACAGTTCTGGCCACCACAATATACAGAAGATGTTGAGAAGCTGGAAAGAGTGCAGAGAAGAGCAACAAATATGATTAGGGGGCTGGAGGCTAACAAAGTTAAGAGGTTAAAGAAGTTAAGTAAAGTTAATGAGTCTAGCCCAGGGGTTGGCAACCTTAAACATTCAAAGAGCTACAAAGGTCCTAACTGGAAGCCCCCGTTCAATTCTGGAACTGACCGAAAGTCCAGTTCCCCCACCATAGTCTTCACGTATTGTGACATCCTTTTTCGTCTGCTGACCGGAAGTCTGATTCCCCCATCAGAGTCTCCTCCTAGCATGGCATCCTTTTTCCTCTGCTGACTGGAAGTCCGTTACCCCACCATAGAGTCTCCTCCTAGTGCAGCATCCTTTTTCCTCTACCTGTCCTAACTGAAAGCCTTATCAATTGTGGAGCTGACCAGCAACAGGGAGCCACAGCAGATGGATGAAAGAGCCACGTGCGGCTACAGAGCTGCAGGTTGCTGACCCCTGGTCTAGCCTACCAAAGAGAAGGAATAGGAGTGATATGATAGCTGGATTGGATTTTGAGGGGCTTTCACAGACGAGGGGGTTGGCTTATTTTCCAAAACATCTGAGGGCAGGATGAAAAGTAATGGGTGGTAAATCGTTAGCCAAGTTAGAACTAAGGAGAAATTTCCTGTCACTGAGAACAATTACTCAGTGGAACAGCTTTCCTCCTGGAGTTATGGGTGTTCCATTGCTGGAGGTTTTCCAAAATACACTGGACAACCAGGATTGTGTAGAGCCTTCTGCTTTGAGCACGGGGTTGGACTAGAAGACCTCCGAGGTCCCTTTCCAACCTTATGGGTTCTATGTTCTATCTTTAAAGCCTAAAGCTTGAAAGAGGGTTCTACTTCTGTTTTAAACATATCTGACTGTAATGTGGAATGTACTTTATTTACCATTCGATGTTATTTTGGCATTCAGAAAATTGAAGAAAGTACAAGTGCATTACTTAACTCAAACCGTTTACCCTTTATCAGCTTTCCTTTCCATCAAGTTCACAGGTCCTTGGGTAAGAATTACATTAATGCGGGTGAATCATCTTTTTTCTGAAGGAAGGACATTTGCAGCGTCGCCATGCTTGACTGTCACTGCAGACCATTTTGCTATTTTTAGCAGCCAGTTGGTCAATGAAAAAAAAAATGACCTAGTCAGAGACACACAGATGTCGTAAAGGATCAAGATCCACCATCTGAAAACAACACAAGTGAGGATAGTAGATGACTCTATGAGTCATTCTCCAGTCAGCCCCATTGGAAGATGACATTCCTTTCCTCTCCTTGATTTTCCCACTTCACTCCATTGTAAAACTGCTCACCTGAGTAGGCAAAAAAGATAAATGATATCATTAGGCTCTCTCTTCCTAATACTCCCCAATATAATAGCAATAGTAATAGCTCTTAGACTTGTATGCAGCTTCAACAGTTCTTTACAGCCTCTCTAAGCAGTTTACAGTCAGCCTGTTGCCCCCAATAATCTGGCAATCAATCTATCAATCAATATCTAAAGGACAACTTTCTTAAATAAAGGACCAGTGTTTACAAGAAAGGACACAGGGTTGCTGTAGGTAGACCAACAGGAGAGGAGTAAAGCTAATAACAATAGCACTTAGACTTATATACCACTTTACAGTGCTTTACAGCCCTCTCTAAGCAGTTTACAGAGTCAGCATCTTGCCCCCAAACAAGATGGGACCCCATTTTATCCACCTTGGAAGGATGGCAGGCTGAGTCAATAGCAATAGCCCTTAGACTTATATACCACTTCAACAGTGCTTCACAGTCCTTGCTAAGTGATTTACAGAGTCAGCCTATTTCCCCCAACTATCTGGGTTCTCATTTTACCAACCTGGAAAGGATGGAAGGCTGAGTCAAGCTTGAGCCACTCAGAACTGAATTCCTGGAAATGGAGTGTGTTAGCCTGCAATACTGCATTCTACCTTCTGAAATAAAGAATCTGCGTTTACAAAAAAGGAAATAGGGTCACTATATAGTAAGATCAACAGGAGAGGAATAAAGCTAAAGCAACAACAACAGCAACAACAAGAGGGCTGCCTTTTAACTCCTCTGTTTTTCTGAGGAGACTCTGAAATTCATCTTTGCTTCTTTAGCCTTCTTTAGCAAGGGCGGCCGGGGAATTCTGGAAGTTGAAGTCCACACATCTTTTAAGTTTCCAAGGTTAAGAAATACTCTCCCACAGTGGGGGATCTTTCAAGAAGCAAAGTTGGATTGTAGATTCCTCCCTCTCCCCCTCCCCCTGCAAAAACAAAAACAAAAAACACCCTCTTAATTAAGTGGGTCTGGGTTGTAGCAAAGCTGCTTTGGCATATGTGACTTTTGATTGCATTATTGCTAAATATGGTTATACAGTCTGCGAGGATGCACAGTAATTTAGTTTACAGAACTGGGGAGTTAGAGGCTGACCTCTTTCGGTTTCATTTTATGTGCAAATTCTAAGGGATCATTCCCCCCTCCCCTCTCCTCCATTATTGCCCGCTTAGAAATATAAAAAAGACAGAAGTCAAGCTTTTATATATTAAGACTCCTGCTTGGAAAGGCTGCATGCCTTGTTCCTGATTCCAGATTCTTTATTGTAGCATTGAAAATCCTCAGTCACAAGCAGATTAAAACATACCAGCATCTTCCTTACCCTGTAAACCGGTTCCTCAAGGCAGCATTAGTAGAAGGAAATGGATTTTAATCTTCCCTTTTTATTTGTTGAGGATTAGGCAGTTTTATTTATCTTGGGTTACTTGTACTGAAGTTGAATTACATTTGAAAGAGGTTTCATCATGTTCTTCTTGTTTCTATTTGCTTTATTTTGGCTGATACTGTTTACTAACAGGAAGAGCCCATTTTAAATTTTAAGACTTTTCTCCCCCTCCTTCTCACCTCTTTCTTTTCCAAGCTTTGGACAAAGAGGCGTGAGTTGAGAGAGAACTGAAGTAAGAAGAGTTAAACAGGGTCAAAACAAAGAAGATATTAAATGCCACATTCCACCTGCATTATTTAAAATACCCACTGAATTTGAGACTTACTTATCTATGCCATTTTTCAGAAATCCTAGCTGTGCAGTTTTAATTTTATGTTTTGGGGCCTTCGCAGTTTATATTTTGCTAAATGGTGAACATGGTTATTTTGTTTTGCACTTCTTTTAAAACAAGGATACTGGTAATTATTTAGCTACTGACCCCAGATTCAAGGTTTCTGTTTGGTTTTACAACGATTACGCAGTTTTATTTATCTAGTATTAGTTGGTGTGAACTTCAATTATTTTGGAATGAAGTTCCACATTTTTTGTTATTTTGCTAAGAAGACAATCCAGTAATAAATGTTTGCACTAATCTTAAAGCCAGGATACTGATACTTATCTACTGGCCCAGAATCAAGGATTTGGTACCAAAGTATCGTGAGACTGGGTTATCTGGTTGATTAGATTTAATGTATAGAGTTACTTGGCTGTCAAGATTGATTGGCATGGGGTCAATTTTCCTCTCTTAGACCCAGGGATTTTGGGGGGTGGCAGTTTCTCCCTGGGACACATTGTTTTTGTTAGCTGTGGAGTATCTAACTTTAGGATCTTTATAATAAATGCCTAAGAATGCGTGAATATTAAGCTTGGTATTTGTAGTATTTACTTTTATAATATTAACTATTTTAATATTTATCTTTCATCTTTAATTACATTTCTTCACTGAATGGTATGACATTGCAACCCAAACAGCACTTGTAATGTATTTTTTTTTTTAATCCCATTTATATCCCGCCCTTCTCCGGAGACTCAGGGCGGCTTACAATTAAGCACAAGCCAATGTGCTTAGCACATTGTGTGTAATATCCTAGGATGGAGTTTTCATCCCAATGTTGCAGGGAATTTTTCATCATTTGCAACTCATAATCCCTCCTCCATAGATGCATAAATTGATCCCCACCTTAAACAATTGTTGAAGGTGGAAGAAAACAGTTGTTTAGAAGAGATTTTATCCATGATGTAGTTGATTTTCCTGTATATCAGCTTCCACTGTTGATTTTTGAAGTCATGGAATCACCTTAGGGTATGAAATTCATGTCCCTGGTTTTTTATTTTTTTAATGCCAGTTTTTTGACATTAGATGGCTAAGCAGGATTCATCCTGCTTAGTTTACTTATATCAGCAGGTTTCCAGCTAATTATACAATAGGTTAGCCATTCATTCAAGGCATTCAATTCTCCCTGGGTTATTCTGATCACTAATTTATGAAGTGATGGAGATTAAATTTTCATTAGCTGAAGTCTTGCATAACACAGATTAGTAAATCAGGAAATATTGCACATTCAGCCAACAAAGCATTCCACTGTTATGCACTGTGTAGAGGCAGTGTATAATATGGCTATATGTGATGGCTTTGTTGAAACACCTTAAGGGTGCAGATTGTTAGAATGTTCATCTGCTCCTAAAATGCAGTTGTGTGCATCACAAAGCTAGGATAATTTGTTGCACTCCTAGTCATTTTTTTTCCTTTTGAATATAGTTGAAAAATATCAAGTTAATACTCTTTGACAATAATGTGGATGCTGTTTGTTTTAGGCACAAGGAGACCTTATCCATTTTAGATTGGGGAATGTTCTGTTTTATCCTGTAAGTTAGACTGTTTTATTTTACAGTTATCTATCCTTAAGATGGTACATTCATTTCCTGGGAGAGCTGCTTTCTTCTTGCTAGGCTGTGTCATGTTCCTCTTTCTACCAGACAATTCCTTTTATTTTCCCATTTATAATGTATTTTCCCTCCAGCATCTCATGATTGCTTTAGTTAAATAAAGGTGGCTGAAACTCAGGAAATTGGTGAAGAATATTCTGCATTTGGACTCTAATGGCACCCCAATGGTTTCTGCTAAGGTTGTAGAAAATTGTAGATTGAATTTCCTTCTTATTATCATTCTTAAAAACCTGTAACGTTACAGAGAGACAAATCTTCCCCCAAATAACAGATCTACAGATCACAAACAAAAAGTGCAAAAGTGTAGAACTTTATTTGAGAGATGATAGCTGCTAGGGTTACATTACGAGAAGGCCCAACTGAAACTCTCCTAAGTGGGTGAGTCAATCTTTATTGTCCATCAAATTTTGCAGAGGCTTAAAACACTATTTTTGTCCTTTGAACCTACAGAAATAGGTCCTGGCCCACTTTACTCTGGAGTGTAACTCTCAATGAACCATAGGAGCAGTCCTCACTCCAGAAAACGTTTTGGGCTTCTACTTGAAAAATTTTGGGGGAAATGCACTGGCTTATTAAATTCCGAGATCTCCTTAATACAGCGTTAGTTTTCTGGCAGGGCCAACATAAAAAAAGCAGATGCATTGTACCAGGATACATAAAGTTTATCTATTTTTTTTATTTGGTAGGATTGGCAACTTTTCAAATTAAATTTTCATAAAGTGAAAACATTACTTCAGTTTAAATAAAATCAACTTCTACAGCTTTTCTATTGCATTCTAGGTTAAATTATAGGTGAAGAAAATACAAGTGAAGTTTGCTGCTGAAGGTGCAAAGTAATTCAGGGGTGGGTTCCACTTACCTTTACTAACGGCTCACAACGGGAGCGTGGCCTGCTTCTGCGCATGCACAGATCACCCCATGATGATGTCAAGTGGGTGGGCAGAGCCTCCCGCTGGTTTTACAACCGGTTCTCAGAACCAGGAGCAACCCACTACTGAAGTAATTGTACCTAAAGGTGTAGAAAAGGTGCCTATCAGTCCTTCTCTCTCTCTCTCTCTCTTTCTCTCTCTCTCCCTCCCCCTTTCTCTCTCACACACATTTATCTGTCTGTCTGTCTATCAATCTGTCTATCATCTATCATCATCTACCACTTCTCTCTTTCTCTCTCTGATCTCTCTATCATTTATCTAATTTATCCTATCTATCTATCTATCTATCTATCTATCTATCTATCTATCTATCTATCTAAAATCTGTCTATCCTATCATCCATCTCTCGCTCTCTCTCTCTCTCTCTCTCTCTCTCTCATCTTGTTCCATCTCTCCATCTATCATCTATCTATTGCAGTTCACTCACCTTTGCTCCTCATCTTGGCAGTTTTATAACTATGTGTGTTTCCTCTCCCCCCCCCCCCCGCTCTTTCAGCAACCGTTTATGTGATATTGGTTGTACAATAGTTAGATAATTATCTTCATCTCTATTTTGCTCTGTGGTCCGTTTCAGGGTGCTGCTGTCTTTGTTAGCAGAAGAGCTTATCAGATTCTGCTTCCAGGGTTTGGAGCCATCTATAGTCTGTCTCCAGAAAATTGACCTTAATTTCATTTGGGATTTAATTGAGTTGGCTGATGGACAAGCTATTTCAGGGGGAAATCTTGACGTGGTTCTAATTTTGATATGGGAAAGTTTGTGTCATTAGCCTGACTTTTAAAAGTGGAAAAACTGAAACATTACAGTATGTTTCTCTTTCAGATTTTTCCACTTTCAAAAATAAGGCTAATGTCGCTGTCTACAATCAGCCTCAATGTTTTCATTTCCTATGTGATTTTTCTCTTGAAGGGCCTGAATTCCTGTTTAATGTTTACAGACTGTTTTGGAAGAAAAAATTGTACCCACAACAGCAAAAACAAATATTAGTGGTACCCAACATTTCAGAGATAATGCCAGGAAAATGCAAAAATCAATGTACTGTCAGATTTCGAAATTAAATACGTTCAATTCATGTCAGTTATGAAGATGTGCTCATTGTTTTATAATCCATGAATATTATTTCTCATTTTTCTTGTCATGGCAAACACTATTCATTTTACCATAAGACATCTTGAAGAGATACAAATTCTGGAAAATTACTCAGTCATAATTCTAATTAGGGGTGTACTTACTTTTAAGTTAGTTTAAAATCCACTTCCAATACTGTGACCCACCTGGAATGCTATTATTTTTATATTACTAAATTTTGTCCCTTTTGCACTGCAGACAGAAAAATGAATCTTATATAGAGAGTGGTTATATTAAAATAATAAAAGAAAATAATAAAAATCCAAAAGAAAATAGATTATGGGTGGATTAAAAGGCAGAAGAACCACAGACCAGTCTGTTGAAACAAGCATAGTCTGTATTGCATGAATTCAGAAGACTGAATTGACTTACAGTAAACAAGCTGAATTGACTTACAGCTAAGAAGAAATTTCCTGACAGAATAATTAATCAGTGGAACGGCTTCCCTCCAGAACTTGTGGGTGCTCCATCACTGGAGGTTTTCAAGAAGAGATTGGACAGCCATTTGTCCAGAATGATTTAGAGCAGTGATGGTGAACCTATGGCACATGTGCCGGAAGTGGCACGCAGAGCCATCTCTCCAGGCACGCAGAGCTGTCACCCGTTGCTCTTCCGGGTTCTGGCGCGAATGTGCATGTTGGTCAACTGGTCTTCATGCACACATGCATGCCAGAAGCAGGAAGACCAGGTGACCAGTGTGCATCTGCAGGAAGCTCAGTGCCAGAGAACTGTTATTCTGGTTTCTGGTGCTCCCCCATGCGTGTGTGCGTGCTCCTGTTTCTGCACTCAGTGCCAAAAAGGTTCACCAAACACTGATTTAGGGGGTTGGACTAGAAGACCTCCAAGATCACTTTCAATCCTATTGTTCTATGTTCTGTGAATGACTTGAATAGTTAATAACCTATGTGATATACAGAGACTTAAAAAAAATAATTTGTCTAAGTTTAGATAAGTTTAGATAAGTGTGTCGCTTGAGAACAGATGGGGTTCCTCACTAACATTTCAAATCTGCAAATGGGAAGGAGTGTTCCTTGTTGATGAGAAATACAAATAATTGGTTAATAAAGTAACATTCAAAAAGAGATTTATTTTTTTTTTGCTTTGCAAATATGTCTATCATATTTTGACATTATATAGCATTGTCACTCAGTGATGTATTTTTTCTTTGTTACTTAAAGGCTCCTGATCGTGAATGTCATTCTTTCAAGTGAAATGAAGTTTGCTTTGTGCTGAGAAATTTGGTATGATGGGTTGTTGTTGTTGTTTTTAATCAGACAAACACAGCTTATTAGATTTATATTCTCAGTTTAGAATGAGAAATGACTGATATCTACATCAACCTACATTTACATGACTATTAAGGGCTGACATGTTGTTCAGTCATGCTTATGTGTGTGCATGTTAAAGTGGATATTTTTTATAGTGCAGTATTTCCAAGATGGGTGAGAAAGCTCTTTTGCAACAGAGAAACATATCTAGCAGACAGGGAATACCGAATGAGAAAGGGATAAATTGCATCCTCCTTGGAACTAATCTATCTTGATTACACAGTAGTGTTCTGCAGTCTAAGGATTCCTTCGCATTGCCTGTTTTTGTATCTGATGTTTGTATCTGATATTCTTGGTTCAAATTTACATCCAAAATTGGTCTGAGCAGTCTAGCTGTTTGCAGCTGGCATCTCTCCAAGTCCATTAGCTTAGGTGAAGTGGTCAAGAATGAAGCTGAGCTGAGGAAATTCCCCCAAAAAAAAAGTTGAATAAGGAGTGTCTTATTTTATTCTGAGGTGCCAAGAAAATGCCAAAAATCTCTTTTGTTGGCAGTGAAGCAAAGCAGCAACTGCGGGCTTCTGGATTTGGTGTTTTGTCTTGTTGCTCCTGATTTGCGGCACATTTCTTGTGCAGTTGTTCCTCCTTTTCTTCAGCAGGGAACAAAACATCACAATATTTGGCCTCCCCTCTCAATGGCTTCTCAGTTTCTGAGCGAGCAGCCGCTTTCTAACGAAAACGACAGCAGTACAGTGAGATTTTGCACAATTCTAAGTCCCCATCCGTGCTTTGTGAGCCAATCCTCTCAGGCTACAATGGAGATTGTGCTTTTGTTTAGCAACTTGTCTTAGCATCCTTCTGACTGTGATAATGATCGTGAGGATGCCATTTTCACAAGGCATCCAGGTAGGACTGCGATTATTTGTGGCCCAGGCTGTTTGTTTTGTTTTGCTTTTAATTTAGTTCCTTTGTTTCTTTCAGACTTGATTTGTAGAGATTGTTGTAGAATCATGGTTTCTACTAGAACACTGTTGTTCAGAGGAAATTGTAATACGCAAAACATCATGGAGGTTCTGGGAAGAAGAATAGATATGAAACTGTTGGAAGAAATATCCGTCTGGTTCAGTTTCAAGTTGGAGGAAAGGTGCTGGAGACAAAATGGAGGCCGGAGACTGATTAGAAAGAGGGTCCATTTACTGATGAACAGCATGTGTGATTCAGGGCCACTGACCACCTGGAGTTGAGAGTGGGGGGGTATTTATATCTTCTCTTGGGCTTTGGACTTGAACTTCCTGTTCCTGTGCAACAACATGTATTCTATTGGCTGTTGTCAGACTCCCACGGGGCCATGTACAAATCCTAGGAGTTTGTCTGAGCTAAGTTTGGTTGAAGTTTGGTCTGCTGATGCAATGAAGGGGCTTGTTGAAAGGGCAATTTCTATTGTGGCTGAGGGCTAATCCTACCTTTGTTGGATCTTGAGAGTATTTGCTTATGAATAGAGCTAGTTATCTCTTTATCTCTTAAGCATTGACATCTGCTGTGGGCTGTTAAGGAAGATGGGGGCTGCTTTCCAATAGCATGTTTCTCCATTTCTCATCCAGGGAAATACAATATTCTGCTTTTTAAAAATATTTCTCAAAATATTTCATTCTTCTAGGAGAGGGGTGGGTGCTAACTTTCTACAAAACGGAGAGGAAAACAGTCTTGGGAGAGCTCTTGGGGATTTAAAAAAATAAATAAGATTTTCCTACCTTTGAGAAGTTGGACAGTTCCCACAGTACATTGAATCTCAACATTTGGGCTGATTGAGTCACTCTTTGTGTGCCTTTCCTTCTCGATAAATAAAATTGCCATGGAGATTATGCAGTTGTGGTGGAGAATTGGAGTGACAAAAATACTTTTTGAAGCCCAACTCATAATTGCACTTCTAGGTGACTGCAGAACAGCAGTGATTCAGTAGAAGGAAACGACGTTAATATGGTTATTTAATTTAATGTTCTCAGCCTAGGAAATGAGGGAGACTAAGGAAGTATCTGCATCTTCTGTGTCAACATATATCAGGAACCTGATTTTTTCTCCCAAGGCCAAAAAAAGAAAAGAAAAAAGGCAACCTGAATGTTAAGTAGGGAAGTAGGACACGGAAGAGGTGTTTAATTGATTCCTGTCCTGTTTCTCCACTGATCCTCAAGTTCTGATTCTCAGATAGATTCCATCTCAGTCAGATTCCAGCAAAACCATTTGCAAATCCTGTTTAAGATGCCATCGAAGAAAATGGGATAGGGTGATGGAGACTTTGCTGGAGGCGAGGAGGAATGGAGATGATTAGGCAAAGCATCCTTTCCTTATAATTCTTTGTTCTAGTTTAGAATAGAATAGAATAGGTTTCTTTATTGGCCAAGTGTGATTGGACACACAAGGAATTTGTCTTGGTGCATACTCTCTCGGTGTACATAAGAAAAGATACATTCGGCATGAGTCATAGGATATCCATAGCCAATTCAATATATTTATGATTTATGCCATTTTTTTCTGGGTATCTAGAGATTTGAGAATCAGTTCTTGTTTTAAAAACAACTTTAAAACTTTAACCAATGCCAAGGTCAACATTTCCTGTGCCTGCACCAAACTACATTTCTCAAGTCAATACAACCTTGTGCCTTTCTTTTCTTGAATTTTTTTGCTTTTTAATTTTAAAGTAACATACTTAGATAGAAACATTATAATGATACTGTCAGACCAGATAAAATGTGAATTAACTGCATGTTAGCATTAAGATTAGGACCTGGCATCAAATGGTTGAAGACCACTTTTTAAGAAACACAGCATCTTATATAATCCTAGCATTGTATTTTTGTATCGTCTTTTCTCACAAGATCTCATAATAATTATTTTCTCAGGAACTCCATGAATTAGGCAATGGTGAAAAATGATTCAAAAAATTGAAGCTTAACAGCTTACATTCCCAGCTCTGGAGAAATCTTTACCTTTGTTAAGTAAGGGTCCAGTACCAGCCTTGTTACTCTCACTTTAGCTGTCTGGCGCATTTTGGTTCCAATTACTTTCCCTATTATCCATCTTGCATGAACAGCTCCACGTAAAGCAGACATGACTTGATTGCTATCATTCAGGTATTCTGCAAAACAAATGTAAGCATAATTTTAGTAAAAAACTTTCATGCATTGTTGAAGCCAGCAGTGGCTTGGACCCATCGGACCTAGAAAACCTTCTGCTAAAATATAATTGTTCCTAATATTTCAACTTTCTTCTTAGAAATGATTATTTATATGTTTAAACAGCTATCTATCTCACACAATTACCGACAGCTTACAAAATTAAAACAATAACCCCACTAGACAATTCCTTGGCGTCTAAGAAAACCCTCCACTCACCCTAACCACAGAGCCCATCTACTTCTTGACTCAAATACCTGGGAGAACAGCCAGGTCTTCAATGCCTTGTAAAAGGCTAACAAGGTTGAAGTAATCTGAATGTCCAGAGAATGCTATTCCACAGGGCAGGTGGCGCCAGGGTCCATAAAGACATTATGTAACAGAAGAGACTGGGAACATACTCTCTCTACTACAGATAGTGAGATGGGCAGAAACAATGGGAGAGAGGTGTCCTGCAAATAATCTAGCCCTATGAGTCATTATAGATAATGACCAGCACCTTGAATTGCACCCAAAAACCTACTGGAAGCCAGAACAACTTGCAGAGTTACAAGGAATGCCAAAAACTGCCTGTACCACTGCATTCTGGACAGACCCATGTACAATATGTTACAGTAATCCAAACAGATGACTAAAGCACAATTCACAAGCAGGTGACTGCTGGCCCAGGAAGATGTGTGATTGGTGCACAAGACAAAATCTGCAAGACCCACTCTGGGGAATTCTGGGAGTTGATGACTGGTCTAGAATGGGCAGAATAGAAACACTGGTCTAGAATGGGCAGGTGTAAGGAACCTTAGGCATAAAAGTCTGTAGAGCAGTGTTTCTCAACCTTGGTGACTTTAAGATGGGTGGACTTCAACTCCCAGAATCCCCCAGCCAGCAAAGCTGGC
>JANHFM010002366.1:167319-179412 GCA_032468115.1 Grayia smithii | reverse complement strand
TAGAATAGAATAGAATTCTTTATTGGCCAAGTGTGATTGGACACACATGGAATTTGTCTTGGTGCATACTCTCTCGGATGTGCCCATGTTTGCTGGTGATACTACTGGGGTGGGTGGGTGGATGGTGGAGAGGGCTAAGTAATGTAAAAACAGGGTTTGGATATTTCTAGAAGAATCTGTCCAAACTGGGTGAATGAGTTTCAAAATGGAAGGTGCAGTTCCATAAAACCAAGTATAAAATGGTGCTTGTAGACACAAAACTTTACCTTTCACCTACACATTACTAGGATTTCAGCTGGCAGTGACTGATAAGGAATGGGATTTTGGAATTACACAGATTGGCTTGATAAAAATGTCAAACAAGCAGGCTGCAGTAGTTAAAAAAATACAGTTCTTGGAATAATCAGGAACAGAACTAAAAATATAGCAATCATACCTTTATACACTTCAATTGCTTATCGTTCTAACTTCCTCACTGTAAAAGGAATATTATTGAGCTAAAGAAATAAAGAAAAGGCAGTGCAAATAATCAGTGGCTGGAAAAGTTCCCTTATAGTACTTGAGGCTGTTTAGCCTGGAGCAAAGGTAGGAAAAAAGAAAAATGATAGAAGAGAGATATAAAAATATGCATTGCATATATAATGCTAATTTTTTCTCCTTCATAATGTTATATCAGAAAGTCACCTAGTTAAACTAAATGCATTAATATTAAACAGTAACAGGCAGAAACATTTCTTCACACGGGGCATAGTTAAATTGTAGAATCTGTTTCCAGCAGTTGCAGTAGCAGTAGTTACTTTGAATGGTTTTAAAATAGAACTGGACAGGTTTATGGATGATTAGATTATCAATGCCACTAGTATCGGTGGCATTTTACTACTACTACTACTACATTTTACATTATACTACTATTACATTACTACTACTTTGGTATAATGCTTTATATCCTGGTTGCTAGGAAACAACCATACAAGAGGAGGCTGTGAGCTTTGAATTGGATCGTGTTGACCCAGAATTCCAGACTAGATTGTTCCATGGCCTGAGCCAACTGGCATGTTATGTTCTCCTAAAGACACATGATTAGTAGCTAGCTACTGACAGTCTTACAATCCATTAAGTTGGCTAATTATATTTTAAACCAGCAGAGTTTGACTAATTCTGAAGCTTTTGTCACTGGTCTTAAGAGACTTAGCCCAGCCAAGGTAGCATCACACACACAAAAAAAGACAATTCATTTCCTATCCGTTGAACCCACAAAAATGTGCGTTTTCATGCAGTTTGTGTCCTTTCTCCTGCAAAAAAGAAGGTAATGCTCCAGTTGTGAGTTGGCATCAGGCCACAAGAATTAGTTGCTACTGGAATAATGACCAGAACAAGGTCTACTGGATCAGCTTTGTCAAGTCTATTCAGGTAAATTTATACAGAAAAGAAATCTGTCTGGGTCTAAATAGATATAAATAGCTTTTGTTCTGCTCTGACATTTTTAAACTGATCTTGCTCATCCACTATATCTGTCAGTCTCCCTTGTTATATCTCTATAAGCCTAAGGATGAGATATGTTGCTCATTTTTAACTTATGTGACACAGGGAATGTCCATGTTTGTCTCAAAAAAGGAAGAAAAGTAATATAGCATAAATATGTATTTTTTTTCAATTTAGTAGATTAGCTACCAGTCAGAATGATTTTCTAAATAAGCATATGAACTCTCAGCTATGAAATTTGCTGGTTTAGAATTTTTGCCATAATGAAATGAGTAAGCAGTGTAATGAATTTTATGGATACTGTTACCCTCCTGCTTTTTATGCTTTAGTGCAAATGAAAAGACCCCGCATGACTGCAAAATTTAGTCAAAAGACATCCTACTACTGTTCTTTCTTGTAATTATACTAAATAGAAACATGAAGGAGAAAATAATCCATTTCTTTGGGAACAATCTGGAAATGGAGTATTAGACCTTGTCTATATTAATACCCCACTGATCTTTTTCTGACCCTTTTATGTGCTGTTGTAGTAACTGATACAATGAAAAAGTTTCTCCTTCCCAATAATTGCTAAATAGTGTGAGTGTTGGCAATTCAAAGGTGTTTGCAAATAAATCTTCCCTTGTGTACTTCTTTCAAGTTTTGCAAAAAAGTAGGAATCCATCTTAAAGTTGAAAGAACAGAGTCTCTGCGTTAAAAAAAGGAATTTATTTTTTAATAATAATTAGTCTTTAAATTTACAAATGTACAGCACCTGATCCTTTCCAATATATGAATAGATGATGCCTTTTATTTGCCCCAATGGTAAATTGCTGTAAATGGAGAGGAAAGGTGATCAATGTTTAAAGTATATTTTCAGCAAATGTCAGTTTTAGAACAAATGAGTATCGTCACTCAATGAAGCCAGATATAATTTTATTAATCACAGTTTCCAAACTGTGTTTTGAGGACTAAGGGTGATTCACAAGACTAATAGGCATTATAAGATGTGTAAGTCCTGGTGCAAGTGCAAAAATAACAATTTATTTTATAAATGGACTATATCTAATAAGATTGCCATATCCAGTAAAGGTCTGATATTTTTTGCTAGAAGATTTGCAAGATTATATTCTTGTTCAACATCTTGAAAAAAGTAGATTTAAGGCATTTTTAAACTATTTTTCTGAAGAATACAAGCAAAGATGAAATACAAAACTAAGAACAGCACCTTTAATAAATATACATTATTTTCTATAAGGCAACTATTGTTTCACATTCTAATACCAAAATTAATAAGGAACTGGTAGAATGGTTCCCCAGATTTTTTGATGGCTATAGAATCTTAATTCTCCTAACAATTCCACTTAATGTTATTTAAAATGAGAAAATTTCTGGAATCTTTTCAGATTTACTCAAGTCACATGGTCTGGATAGCTAACCACTGTGGCCTAACAAAAGGTACTGATGCAGTGCTTTGGTCATTGCCAGAAACAATTGGCCAGAAAACAACTAACTCAAAGCTGCTAGGAAAGACATCCTTGAGAAGAAACATCAAGGCTTATCTAATGATCTTTTACCCCATCATCTCCAGAAGAAATTTGACTAAAGGACTCTTTTACTGAGCTGCAAAGAAGAACCAAAGTACTATCATCTATATATTAAAGAGTCTTAAATAAATGTCCTCAGATTTATACACTTATTTTCAATATCTCATTTCCAAGTTTGTAATTATGAAAAACTGACTCAATAATCCCATTTTATAGACACCAGAGCTCTTACAGAATTCTGAAGCTTGGCAAAAGCTACTCCGTCTTATCCTCCTCACTCCCATATATTAAATGCCATCAACATAAATCTGAAAAATGTAAAGAACTAATGAAAACCTGTCCCTAGAGGAGCATCACAACAATGCAACTGCTGAAAATTGTTCACATTACTGATCTCCTGTCTATAATTCAGGCCTTGGAAGAGTCATTTATCCACCAGGAAGCTAGTCTTAAAATATCCAGTTTGAGTACTGGGACATAAGAGGTTAATTTGTTTCCAAATGTCTTAGGTCAGGGGTCTTCAACCTTAAATACTAAAAAGAGCCATTTTGACCCATTTCCCACAGAAAAGAAAGTACCGGGAGCCACAAAACCTGGGTGGGTATGGCCAACTTGATGTCACTCACTCCCATCCAGTCATATGAGTCCCCCAGCCACGCCTACCCATATTTTGTGGCTCCCAGTGTTTTCTGTGGGAAAGTGGTATCTGTCTGTGTGTGTCTCTTCCTCTTCTTCTGCCTCTGTCTGTCTCTCATCTCTCATCTCTCTCAGGCCAGGCGAGGAGTGATCGGAAGGGGAGGGCGGAGGTGGGGCCAGCCAGTGGTGGGTTCAGGCAATAGGGAACCATAGCAGGGGGACAAAAGAGCCGCAAGTGGCTCCGGAACCATGGGTTGCAGACAACTGTCTTAGGTGCATCTGTTCCCATAACAATGGACCATTCTAATACAAGTCTGAGGCCATCGTGTTCGTGAGCATTCTATTTAATTTCCCTGAACTACATTCAGTTAAATAAAATCTTTTGTGAAAAGAACGTAGATTCACATTGTTGGGGAGATGGGTGGTATAAAAATTTAAACAAGTAAGCAAATTAATAATTAAATGAATGAATAAATGAATGAATTTGGAGAAATCTTGCTTTGGCTGTGTCATTTAGAGAACAGTAAGAATAGGGACCTACTAGGTCCGCTCTCTGTGTAGGAGGTGTACAACAGGAGAAGTGTGCCCAGTAAGGATATGAAACCAAGGGGTATAGTGTGTGTGTATCTACCTGATCCTGCTGGTTCCCTAAATGGTAATGATGTTTCCTATCATTTTGAATCAGGAAATATACAAATATTGTAGAGTAGATCCTAAAATACATTTAACAGAACTTAAAACAAAACAAAGCAAGCCTAGCTCTTGATCAAGTGTATGAAATATAAACTGCTTCCTTGCACACCAAATTTGCTTTAGTTCTGTTTTCCACCCCAACTGCCTGTAATTTTCTAGACTTTAATCAATCCCAATTCTACTAGCAATGCTGGAACTTGAACCTGGAATCTACTTACAAAGCATGACTATGCTCCAGTCTTTTCTCAAACTATACACAGTCTTCAGTCCTAAATCAGCCAATTTTAAGTGAGAAAGAAAAAGCATGGCAAAATGCATTAGCAATTGAGCGAGAGCTTTAATCTCGCTTACAGACCTCTGCTGAGAAAAAATGACAAAATGTCCTGCTATTTGCATTCATTTAAGGAAACGGTGAAAGCACCTTCAGCATTTAGCCAGCTGCAGAGAATTATGGAAAATCTAATTTTATTTATTTTGCAACACAATCCAATAAAAGAAAACAAAAGCATCACCAAGACATTTTCTTTTCATATATAGAGATTCATCATGATAGCTGGCACGAGGCAGACCTTTTATTAGGTGTTGCTTAAAGATGAGGAGAAATATCCAAATGCAATTAAACTGCCAATAGGGCACTGATTAAATCTGGCCTTTTGGTTTCTCTTGCACCCTTTTCTGATCCCTTCCTCCTATGCCATTGATTTAGTATTGTTAACCTTTCTTTATTACTTGTTTATGTTCTTCTATTATGCTGAAACATCAATAAGGAGCTTTTTGAAAAGGACAAAAGAAGCAAACAAAGTAATGTTGAGGAAAGGTCAGGGGATGCAGAAAGAAAGGGCCACTTTGCTGCAGGGAGGAAACTGACAGCACTGAAAGGTTACTGTTCCTACTGCTAAAGTGAGGAAGGGACAGGGAATACACACTCATCATGAAACCAGGGCTGGCAAAATGAAGACAGCTGATTTCTTCTGCTTCTCACCACCAGGGGCAGGAAATGCCCTGCTGCCCACTGGTTCTCAGGGCAAGTAATACTTTCTGCATTTCCCTTATGGTGGAAAAAAGAACCTACTAATGACAGAAAAGAATAGTAGAAGAGAGCACTGCCTCTGAAAATAAACTGACTTTGGAGAAAATGGGTAGAAAAATATTGTAATTAATTAATTGTTCAAAAATAGAATGGATAGCCCTTTAGAATCTAAGTCTACTTCATAGCTAGTTGTTTTTAAAACAGGAGCATTCATATAGGGAAAATATAGAATATATGGAACTTCTTACTGTTAAGATAATATATTACATACTGGTACTTCTTCTTTCATCTGTTGTATTTTTCACTTTTTTAAAAAAAACACTTTTTATGTTTTCTTTTCTATTTCTTGAAAATTGTTTATAATAATTTTATCAGAATTATCTTTCAGTTTTGTTTTGTTTTCTCTTTTTTGTCATTATTTTTAAAGCAATAAATATTTTTTTAAAAAAATATGAATACCTATGCAAAGATCTATGTCGGAGTTTCATGTAGCAGGGAATAAAAAAATGTCAAAATGGTGGGTGTTATTGTACAATTTAAGCCCCACCCCATTTTATAAACATTGCATGTAAAGAAACAGTAGGACTTCCATCATATAGGTGCAGCAGTAGTGGGTCCCTCTTACCTTCGCTACCATCTGTGATGATGTCCAGGCAGGTAGGTGGAGTCTACCTCAGCGCCAACTTTGAATTGTTGGCATTGACTGCAAGCTGCTTTGTAACAGGGAAATAAACTGGGTTTTCACCCAGCAAACAGTGTTTGGAGGATTTTTCCTGGGATCAGCACAACGTAGCAGTTCCGAGAAACAAGGAAAAGGCAGTCCATTGTCTTCTTTCTTTATTTTCACTGAAGTGAAAGGACATTTCTTTTCTTTTTCTTTTTTTGTGAAATGTGTGTGGGAATAGATCAAGGCATCGGATTGTAGATTTGTCAATATGAGCTCTTTAAAGTCAATTTATATTAAAAGGAATTAAGTAGCACGTGGGCTCCTGTTATGTATATTTAAAATGCAGACATTTCTGATCAATGGTGTTTTTGGAATTCCGAGCCAAATTTCTTCTGACTGGAATGGTTTTATGTTTTGTAGCCATGATTTTCAATATAATTTATTATTCAGAATCAAAGCTAAATTATCATAAGACAGAATGTTCTGAACAGAACGTTTATAAATTTTGGCTATAGGACATTTGATTAGACCAGCCATTTTCTGCCCTCTCTGAAAAAGTTGCAAAAACTGTGCATTTAAAATTTGATTCTATATAAGAAAGGGAGATCTCTGAAATGAAAGCAAACCAATCTATTTAATTAGAGCTCAAATATACTATATGGTGGTCTGGCATTTCTAGATGGTGCCTAAGTTATTTGCTCTTATCTACTTTCTTTGCTCATAGCTCGTTCACATTTTCTTTTCGTTTTTCATTGTAATGCCATCTATAGTAAAGTGATTCACTAGTTCCATTCATATATACAGCTAGAGTGATTTCTAACCCATGGCTATAAATGGTAGATTAAATAAAAAATTAAAATGATAAACTGAAGTAATAATTGAACATAATTAGAATGATGGAATGTTGTATAGAATTAAGCCAGGAAAAAGTTTTTACAAAAATTAAAAATAATCACCAATAATTAGAAAACTGGACATGATATGAGAGAGTAGGTTCTCTCATTTGTAGCATTTTAACTGACTTGAATTGAGCTACGGGAAACTGAAATGTAAATGAAAGATGTGTTGAAGATGTTTCAGAAATAGGACACACTAATAACAATTCAGTGTTTCAGAACAGAAGTTCCCTTAAGATCCCTTTCCCACCTGACTATTTAAAAAAAAAAAAAAGAACAAGAAGCTACCATGCTGAAAACCATCTTCCTTGATTTTAGGAATGCCCTGTTTTCGATAAAAGCATTGTGGGATTCTTAAGAAATAGAAATAGTGGATGGGTGGAGTTCCTTGCTTTTTGTTTTTTGAAGTATGATCAGTTAATGAATGATGCCTTGAAAGAAAGAATGGTAGCACAACCTTTCAATATAACTTTCTGGCAAGTTTATGCCTCACCATGTACATTGCAGCCATTTTTTGAAAATAAGCTTCTGCAAGAAGGAAAGATTCAGTTATCAGGCAAACCATTTAATGTCTGAGATCAATCATCAGCCAGCTTGGAAAACATAAAGGGTTTAATGGCTAGCTTACTTCCACACAGCACGCTCCATGCTCACTACACAGAACATTCTAGCACCTCGTTTAACAGGCCAGTCATTGAAAGCAGGTTAACCAACCTCCATCCGTCCACTACAATTAGGCTCAAATGTTGGGATTTTAGCTAGTGAAGATTGTTGTAGTGGTAAACGAAATCCAAATGGATTTCCAGCAATATTTCCAGCAATATGGATGCCAGCAATATTTCTTTTCAGCCATCCCTCAACTTGTAGCAGATGTCTGTATAGTGCAAAGTGATATGTGTGTTCAGAATGAAGACAGAGATGGCAATAGTACATCCATGATGTATAAAATGTTGCATTCAAGAAAGTTTAGGAATTTCTTTATAATTTGAGACAAAAACTGAAAGCAGATGTTTACTAATTATTGTAAGATTTATTCTGTCTATAAATAAACCTGGAGGAGAGGAGAGGAGAGGAGAAGAGAGGAGAGGAGAGGAGAGGAAAGGAAAGGAAAGGAAAGGAAAGGAAAGGAAAGGAAGTTTTGCAATAGGAGAATTAGAGTAAGTGAAAGGGATCAAGGGATCAGGGTTTTCTGAGTCTGTTGTTTATAATTTCTCTAGCAAATTTCTACAAGTTTGCTTTGTAATAGCAAACTCAGCTATTGTATTTGATGCCTTCCTATATGCGTAGGCAGGAAAAGGTTGAAAGTCAAATGAAAAGGGCAGTTATAACTGAACTCTAAGTGAAGCTGACAGAGAATTGAAATTGTAAGAAAGTGCCTTTGACACTGTGCTACAGTAAAGACATCCACAAATGAGTTCACTTGGATTTTTTTTTTTTAAATGGGAGTCATAGGTGATAAAAGTCAGGTTATTGAAATAACCACTTCTCATTCGATCTACAAATGGTCACATGTTCAGAATCTCTATGTATTATTCCGGGAGGGAGATTAGCTAATAATCTGACTGCAAATAAAAGCAACAAGAATTGTTATATGTAAGGCAGGTTAGAATTGTTATAGGAGAGGCAGAGCAGACAAGAAATAGCAGGACATGGAAGAAGTGGGAAGTTCAGAACTGTAGGAGTAAGTAAACTAAACTACACTATAATTATCTTATTTAACGGATAAACAATTCATAGGAAGAAACAATGCTGGAGGAGTCAGCAACTAATAAAAAACATATATGTGGAATTCAAAAGTACAGTCAAGCAATCCTTGGCGGAATATCTTAAAAACGCACCAGAAGTGAAGAGACAAAGTAAAGGGGAAAAAAATAGCTGCTGCATTAACTGAGTAACACTATTAATTGAGAAAATAAATTCACAAATTCTTTTAAAAATGAATAATTTGTTCCTGGATTATACAAACAGGCATGTATTAAAAGGAAAAGGGAAGGAAGATATGAAAGAAAGAGTAGTAAGACATAATCCCAGGACATTCATCAAAATTGCCAAGAAGCATCATTTTGAAAGCTGTATTCCGAATTCATTACTGGATGTTGAATTTTTAAGACTTACTGGGCAGTATTAAGCTGATACTTAGGCTACTCAAGTGATGTCATAGATTGTCTTTTAGTTTAACTAGATTCTAGATAAACCAAGGGTATTAAACTAATGGACTATGGGCTGGTTGCATCATGTGCAGGCCATGCCCACCCCAGCTCCATGAAGGTGTCAAACTCGTGGCATCATGTTGCTGTCATGTGACATGTTTCATCACGTGATGGCAACGTGATGCCACGAGTTTGACACCCATGATCTGGAAGCATTGTAAAAGGAATGGACAGTAATAGTTTATCCTTCTCTCATTAGAGCAACTTTCATATTCTAGGTTCTCATTTATTTGCTCCTATGGTATGTACATTTTTGTGTTAAATGACTTGAGTTCCATAATTTCAAAATTATATTGAAATTAGATAAATTCTAATCCTGGCATACAATCAAATTACTACTACTACTACTTCATCATTCACATTTTGCAAGGAAGGATTGTGAACTGCTAATTTATGTTGATTCTGCCTGCCATGCATAATCTGTAAAATTGAACAGAGTTAGAGAGGTTTTAGTTAATCACAGAAATAAAATACTATCTCAAGGTTTTTAAATCATTTCCAGTTGCAGTGCTTTCTTTAATTACTTAGAGAACAATTCTGTGATTTTTAAGAGACAGTATTTGGGAGACTAAGTAATCCAAAACTAATTCTCTCTAAGTCACCAGAAGCAATAGCGGTACAATACAATAGAAGCACAGTATACAATTCAAAAAAGTAGAATTTGATTCTGGATCTCTTCTCACTAGTGTTATCTATGGCTGTCTTTTTTTAATTCAGAATATTTAGACTCATTGGACATTATAATCTATGCACAGAATCATTAAGAATAAAACTTTATGTGATGGAGTAGGGAACATGCATTGAAAGTAGAATAAAAAGGTTAAATAATAATGATTTTGCATTACAAAAAAAAAGTTCACTGTTCGAATTTCTACTTATTTTTTGACAAATTATAATGGGGTCCATGCATACATCACTAGCTAATTTTTGTGTTAGTTACATAAGTTATTTATGTCACTGCGTTATTTTGTGTTGCCAGCCAACTTCAACAGCTTTGATGTAGAACTCTTATCTATGTAACCATGATGATGGTCACATGGTTCAGCTGTTTTGGTTATGATCTCTGCGCAGAACCGGAAAGACAGTTTTGTTTTTATTTTCTAACTTCCTGCTTCTTTGTTCTTTTCCTTTTGTTCTATATATTCCTTGTGTGATGTGTGATGTGAGTAGCCGCCATAATGTAGGTGTTAGTTAGCTAGTGTTTTCTTATTTTTGTATATAAATAAAGATATTAGAATGTACTTCGGAACTTGTTTTGCTTATTCTTGCATGCAGCGGGGGGTAACAAGATCCATCGACTCTTATCAAACAATGAATTGGTGATAATATATAGAAAACCTTCCTCAAAGTTATGAGGGGGGGCAGGGCTGTTCAAGGCTCTAATTTATGCCCTGTCAAGTGGTAGCAGAGGATGGTTCAGAAATGAAAACTGAAACTAAAACAAAAATTGATTTATGGTTATCTCCGCTGCTGTTTTGATAAAGCTAATCTAGGCTAGTTAGCTAGATTTATAGTTTTTAAAACAAGTTGAAAAGTGTCTCTCTTAATAGCTGAAAAATGCCTAGAAGTAAAGAGACTGAAGAGACGCAGCCTTGCAAGCAGTCTGATGATGAAGAGATGCTCCCTTTGCAACTGCAAACCCTGCTGGCTTCAGCCACATGTCTGGATGAAGGAGCTGTATTCCGGGAAGGCGACATGACAAGGTCAGTGATTATGCCTCTGGATATTAGAAGCCCTGAGATAGCTGATGCCCCTGAAGGAAGTCATCTTCAGGGGACTTACCCAGATTTTGAGAAAATGGGTGCCAGACTCAAAAACTCTACAATTTGCAGAGCAGCCCTCATCTGAAATAGAATGTGAACTTAAATATACGCCTCTCACCCCTGAACAAACTATACAAGAGCAGTTTATACAAAGTTATTATGAATCAGTGCAGAAAATGGAAAAAGAATTAGTTCAGGCAAGAGTTTATAGCACTGATGCAAGAGAAGAAGGAGGTTAAAGTTAAAGTTTCAGAATCCTCCATTTTGCCAAAGGGCACACCCTTCTTCTTCAAGTCAAGGGGTGGGCTTCCGGTGACGTCACTGTACTAGAAGATGGGTTTAGAAAGTGCTCTGGACCCGACCTCGACTTTTTGTCACAGACGGCTATCTTTTTTTGCTGATTCCACTCCCGGAGGGAGTGGGAAGGATTGAGGAGCGTAGGGCACATGTAGAAGTGGCAGTTCCATGTGCTGAAGAGCGGAATCCTTGGGACTCAATGACAAGAAGAGGGCGCCATTTAATGGCAGCCCCAAAGCAGTGACTTGCCGATTTGGAAAGGAAACCCGATTGCAGGGAGTGTGGACTATTTTTCTTGCTTTGTTTGGGATTGGTGAGGTGGAGGTTGGAGAACGGGTGATTTCGGGCTAAGAGAGAGTGAGGATTGACAGCCTCACGGGAAAAAAAAGCGGCTGAAGAAAATCGAGTTAATGAATGGTATCTGACGTTTGATTTTCTTTACTGGCTTGGCCAAAACTGGGTGACTGTATAAAGATCTCTGGTGTGAAGTTTTCCTTCTGGTGTTTCCTCTTACTTTGGAGAGTGATAATTTGGAATAATTTTTCTTTTTTTCTTTTTCTTTTGTTTCTATTATTCCGACATTCTGATACTCTTCTCTACTTTGGGAGTGGACTTTGGAAAATATACCTTTATTTTCATTATACCCTCTCAAGCCCTGTAGCTGTCATTATTACAATTGATATTAGACTTTTTTACTGATAGAAAAGTTATTAATCTTTTCATGATTTACTTCTCCTTACCTTTATCTCTTTCATTTTTATTCTTACTCTCAACCTTCATTTGCTAATTATTAATTATTTATTTACTAATTGATTGATTATTATTAATCTCTCACTGTTCCTATCACCCATCTCCTCCCACTTATGACTGTATGACGGTAACCTTGTTGCTGG
>JANHFM010002366.1:157072-167219 GCA_032468115.1 Grayia smithii | reverse complement strand
CCGCCATAATGTAGGTGTTAGTTAGCTAGTGTTTTCTTATTTTTTTATATAAATAAAGATATTAGAATGTACTTCGGAAATTGTTTTACTTATTTACTTATTTACTTTACTTATTTACTTATTCTTGCATGCATGGATCTTGCAAGATCCATCGACTCTTATCAAAGAAGGAATTTATGATTTTAGAAAACTTCCCTCGGAATAATGAGGGGGGGGCAGGGCGATGATCAAAGGCTCGAATTTTGCCCTGCCAATTTACTTGTTAAAATACGAATATCAGCTTTCTGAATAATCTCTACTTGTGGGCAAAACATACCTGAAAAAAAATTAAAGGAATTAAAAATATTTCTGTTACATGGTCTAAATATTACAACATGCATATTAGAACTTTAAATGAATATAATGTGTTAAAAAGACAACTTTAAATTTGAACTCTTTGCTCTCCCAACAAAGCAAAGAGTTTTAAAAGTTCTATAGCTACAAAAGACATAAAAAAAGCTTCTAGTTTGTCTATAAATCAGGGATGTCAAACTGGTGGCACATGGGCTGGATGTGTCACACATTGGCCATACCCACCCGTTCCATGAAGGAGAAAAATGTCATGTGACAGCAATGTGATGACATGAATTTGACACTTGTGGTCTATATCCTTCTAAGGTGAATCAGCAACTGGGATACCATTATGTCATTGAGAAATATTTTCAAACTCCTAATGATGAATTTGCCTCATGAGCTATAGGTGGATTTAGGATATTTAAAAACTGTCCTCTAAAGCATAGCTATCCTGCTTTGCTTTTCATTACGTGATACTTAGAGAATCCTATTAGTGGGGTGTGCTAAACTTCAGTATTTCTATTTTGGCAATGAGCAATATAACTGGATAATGATGCTGAGGTGAGGGATGAAAGAGAAAGGTGACACAAATCTGCTGCAAATGGATGCCATATTTTTCCATATTCGGCAGGCCATTTTGAGTTTTTTAATATAACATCTATTTCTTTTCTTCTCCTCCTTAAATATGATCATACAAATTATTGATTTAAAATCGGTTGCCCATACAACATATATTGTTATCAGAGATTATTTTCCATATTTGAGAAGAAAGAGAGACATAAAATTGGTAACTGGAAACCAGGCATAGATACCTTTTTACAAGTTTTGATCAATATAAGGTTGCTTTCTTTGCTATAAAATATGTACTCAGCAAATGATTCTCAATCCAGTACAGATTTAGCTGTAGCTGTCAGTGTTCCAGAAAAAACCTTCTGCAATTAAAAACTCTGAAGCAAGCATTTCTCAAAGTTGTTTTTAATTGAGTAGGTATACTGGCACATCTGGGAAATCTCTCCCAATCTGAGAGTTCTGGGTTTTCTCTCAGTAAATCAAACCCCCAAAACCATCCCCTCACTCATCTGTCGATCACATGGTCCAATCACCATCTTGATACAGTACTCCACTCCTTCTCCAGATGCAGGATCGTCCTGATCTTGACCAACGGAAAGAATGTTATTTTGTCTAACACCAATTCCTCTACAAAATCCCCCCTCCTACTTTCCCACACAGGAGAAAGTGGGAGCATGGAAGCTTCCAGCCTAATATGGCTTCCAAAGCTGACAGTAGCATTAAGGCATTAGTTACATTCTGTGACTAATTGCTCCAAAATAAGGATATATATTGCAATTCTGACAGCCATGCAATTAGGTAGCATCACACACAAAATTCCAATTTATGTCCAGAGTTCATGAAATAGCTAGAAATATCTTTTCTGTCTCTGCTTCTTTCTGTTTGTTTGTTTGTGTGTGTGTGTGTGTGTGTGTGTGTGTGTGAAAGAGAAGTATGTGTGGGGTGTGTGTGAGAGAGAATGCAATTAGGTAAAATAATAGTTTAAGTTGCCCAGACCTTTAAAGAATGAATATCATACAAATACAATAAATAAATAAATTTGTAGGGTTTTTTTTTTTTTACTTCATATAAACTCTCTAGAGAAAGGTCAGTAGTAATTCTTATATATTTTACAACTGCACTTCATATCAGCAACTTGTTATGGAACAAATTCTTCAAAAGCTCCAGGAAAGTCTGCAGTGGAACCTCTGATATCTTTGAAGCTAAGTGCTTCCTTATCATGAGTGGAAAGTCCAAGTGTCCTTGTGATTCAATGCTCTGGTAAGCATATCTTTTTTTTTTCTTTTTTCTTTGACTCAGGCTGCCACTTCTACATATGCTTTACATTCAGTTGAATAAATCAATCTGTAAATTAATATGATGAATAAAATATTAACAAATATTGGCACAAATTGGATGAAACCCAAGCATATTGGTCAAATGCAGACACCCTATTAGTCTGCAAACTCTGGCATCAAATTAACATTCTTAAATCTGTAAATTTTCAAAGACAATTCTGTACTTGATCAGCTTCTGCTCTTTCCAAGTTCTGTTTAAACAGTTGCAAAATCCGGTTGTCAATAGGTGCAAAATAATAGTCTGTCTCAGTATTCCAGCTCACATAGAAACTTTGTGTGTGTTCTACTTACAAAGTACCGTAAGTTCTACTTACAAAGATTAGCTCTTCCCTGAAGTCACCTGTAGGATTCTTATTACTCCTCTCTTAAATTGTATATAGCAATGTATCACTAGCATTAATATTTACTCAAATGTAATATTAATCAAAGCAACATTTATATAAAAAATTACATTCATAGTTATAAATGATTCCATATTCTAAGTTACCTGTATTTTGTCAAGAAACATTTACCCCTGAAAAGAAAATGAAATATGGTATTCTGAATAATAATTTGGAGCCAATTTGGATATTAGGCCCATGTTTGTTTGGTGACAGGCTTGCCTGGAAGGCATTTTTATAACATGATGTGAGTTGACTCAGATTATAAATAATAAACAAGAGCATCTATTGATTGAGAAGTGCCTAAAACCAGCTGCTGGGGAAAAATGCATAGAAGTAGAAACAATGTGTGTATATTCAAATTCAGACAAAATTAACATTAAAAGTAAAACCAGAAAATGAAAAAGTGGAGAAAGAAAAGGAAGAGGAGCAATTAGGTAGAAGCTGTTCAGAATTGCAGCACTCTTACATTATTCCATAGATAATCACCTATAAGAAATTGTGAAGGAGAAAAAATACATGTCCATGACAAAAAAAGATCAACATCCCCCTCCTACCTTAGCAGTGAAATGAACTAAAAAAAACACCATCAATTCCTAAACAAAAACCAAACTAAAACATTCTTAAGTATCAGACAATTACCTCAGGGGCCCTGCAGCCAGGCCATCCATGCCCTGATACCTGACTCCTGGTGGCAGCACCAGCACCCATGTGCAGCAGGAGCCCACATGGTCACTAGCCCACTTCTGTTTTCTCGCAGCCACAATGGAGCAGGAAGCTGAGCAACATGCCGGTGCCACGGCAGCAAGGTGTGGCAGGTGTTGGGGCATGACTGCAGGGGTCTTGAGGTAAGCCAGTAGAGGGAATGTGGGGCATCTCCACCCTCCTGCCTTGCAGCAAGCAGGTGGAAGAAGTGGGCCTCCTGTACATGAAAAAAGAAATGAACATCCTCCAAAAATAAGCCGTGGTGCTTATTTTGGGGCCCAAAAGAAAATAAGACTGAGTCTTATTTTCAGAAAAACACAGGTATATCCAGTTCTGAATAACACACTTTTAGAAGAATTCAGAGAAAATGAAACAGGTTCAGGGAAAGACAATATAGATTAAAAGAATGCCAGAAATTATAAAGATATAGCGTATGTTTAGACCTAAGAACTAATGACTGAAGAACATTACAGTAGAAGTCTTCATATGCCTGAAAACATTTCTCAGAAAAAAAATGATGTCAATTCTTTTAGTTTAGCGTATAGGACTCAAAGTAATGGATTTCAGTTTGGATTTCATAGGAATCCAGTTTCTAACTGAATGGGGGAGTGGATCTGGGGAAGGGAAACCTTTGTAGTAGGAGCCATAATTTAACAGTGAATTATCTCTCATCTCTGTCTGTCTGTCTGTCTGTCTGTCTGTCTGTCTCTCTCTCTCTCTCTCTCTCTCTCACACACACACACACACACAGAGAGAGAGAGAGAAAGAATGTTAGTAAGTTTTGCAAGCCTATTGAGCCATATCCTAGATTTTCAAGATCTGAATGTAGGCTTGAAGCTGATTGATGTGCTTGATTGAACAGTTTGGTCATCTTTGTCCTTTCCTGTCTTGCTGAATGAGTTGAATGACCTACCCTGAAAGGCATGTCTTGTACTTCCTTTTTTTAAAAAAAAAATTGGCACCATACTAAGATATTTGACTTTTGTCACGCATTTTAAATTTTAAATGTTAATAGTACCATTTTAGTGCCTGTATTATATTAGAATTGATAATTGAAAATGCAAATGATTGCAAGCTCTACTAATAAAGTACATTAAAAAAATGAGATGAGGTTTAAATATAAATAATATATAGATGAACTATAAAGAAGACCAAATTAATAACAACAGGTTTAGGAATTTGTTTTCAAACTGATAATGACTATTACTATTGAAGTGGTGGATAGGTTTTGCTTTTTAAGATGAACTATCATCAATAAAGTCACCAGCAATCAAATAAATACAGACTAGCACTTGGTAGAAAAGTAATGAATGCTTTGGAAAAGATATACCAGGATGTGTTTATACTTACAAAGGTCAATGGTTTCCTTTTACAATATATGAAAGTAAAAGTTCTATTTTGAAGAAATAGTATAGAAAGAATATTGATGCATCTAAACTTTGGTGATGGAGAATACACCTGTGAGTTTCATGGATACCTAAGAAAACCCAGAAATAGACAATCAAACAGGAAAAGATGTAAGGCAGAGGTGTCAATCTGATGGCCCATGGGCTGGATGTATCACACATGGGCCACGCCCATCGCAGCTGCACAAAGGGGGAAAATGTCATGAAACATCAAATGACGGCAACTTGACACTGCAAGTTTGACACCCATGGTTTAAGGAAAGAAAGGAACCATCTGTGTCTGAACTCAGTTATGTGGCAATGGATACATCATAGTAAGATCAGAAGGACCAGATTTCCTAAAGAAAATCTATTTATGTGATTAATAGTTGACACCAACTTCATGGATCATAATTACACTAGAATAATATACTCTTTTAAATTTCTTTTCTTATGTTCTTTGTTGATCTGGTGTTTTTATTGATTTACTTTTTATAGATTTTATACTTTTAACATTGCAATTTCCATTTTGGGAATTTGAATGTTCAAATACAGTATGTACCATGATGGTAAACAGAACACTCAATTGAGGAAAGAAATAGAAGGAAAGACAGAAAAAGATTCTGATGTACATGAATGTCTTATTTATTTCAGAGATAGAATGTGTTAGACATGTTTGTGTAATCTGAACTAATGACAATGTCATGACAATGACAATTAAAATTTTGGAGAAAAGAAAATTAAAGACTGGTCAAGACAATGGACTAACTGCAATAAAGGAAAGCAATAGTTTGAATATATTTTCATATGATCAATAAATAGAGGAATCCTCAGTTGATTAATTATGAGGAAGAATAGGGAGGAAGAAATATAGAGAAAAAAATGAGATTCCAGAAATGTAGAGCAAGAAGATAAATAAATGTAAATTGGGGTAGACTATGAAAAGGGAGATCACATACACTTACAACCTTTCCATGTAATGAAATGTCTGTTCCTATTTTTTCCCCTATTATACTGATTTTCTTTGACTAGTCACGTTTAATAGTATGTTTTTGTTTTTAAGCTGATCATCTTGTGATCTCAAAGTGAATAATGTTTCTGTGGATGCCTTTATTTTGTACTATGTTTCAGTAAAATATTAGTAGCAGTATTAGATAGAAAGCATGCATGCTTGGAATTAATGTTTCCTCATGGTGAAGAATATGAAGCCACAGCAACTCTACTCTGTGATTTGTAGGATAAAACAGGTCTAGAAATAGAGACTGCTGGGTGTGCTAATATTATACAATGTATTTATGACGAACAAGCAGTATGGAGGAAGGAGGTGGCATATTAAGGCTATCAATTTGCAATTTGTGAATTGTTCCTAGGAATACTACATATAATATTTTATGGTGCTTTGTATAATAAAACAGATTAGTGCCTTCCTTATTAATATATTTCATAAACTTCTTAAAAATTAATGAAAGTAATAAATGGGAGCACAAAAGTAGCATTGAGTAGTAAATTATTTGCAACTACTTTGCCATACCAAATGACAATTACAGAATATATTTTTGTCTTAAATGAATGAATTAGTGTAATTCTCATCTCAACATGCCAATTTCTTGATAATAATGGTCCAGGCATTTCTTTGAAAGAAGATACAAACTGGAATTTCTGGATTTATATCCATATTCTGAAGCTAAACATTAAATCATATCCTTAAGCCTGTAATTTATCTTTGGTCCATTGCAGTCTATGTATCATTTATCATTTACAAGTAGCTACTCTAAAATAGATAGGTGAAATATTTTGCTTATTTTATTTTTTTCATCAGTTAGCAATAGCTCAAGGTAAAGATAAACGAGTCTATGAAACTCACTTGGTTTTCACTGTTTTTTATATATAACCAAAACATTGTTTTAAAAATATTCATGAAAATTAATACAGATTTGTGTACATGTTTGTACGAATGTACTTTTTAAAATTTGCATTGCATTTATTTTGAGAACGCGGGGAAAAATTGTTAATACCAATCAACCCTCCCTTAAACTAAATGAGTCTTTTCTAGGAATCTTGCAGCAATACTTATGCAATCTTGGTAAAAAATATAGCTACTTTAAAAAGTTTAGGTAAACACTGCATTAACTATCACCATCCATGTGGACTGAAATGTTACATAGACCTAATGTTTACTCCTAATGCTTCTGGTGATGAGTAGGATAAAGGAGCAGAGTCAAAATTTATGACTCTGCAACATAATCATTAAATAATTTTCATGTCTATCATTGTAACTAAGATCTCTTTCAGATATCCCCTTCAGGCATTCATTGATGTGTTAAGTTTGTGGTCAGGAAAAATAGGGAGTACTATGTCTGACATTTTGAGCTCCTGAATGAAAGGTGGAATATAAGTCATATTGCTCAGTCAGATATATGATTAGCAATATTAGCCCTGTGGCATTTATGGAGTCAATCAAATTATTAACTGCTTCAAGGTGTCTCCAAATGAATTGTTGAGTTCAAACACAAAAAATCTCTAGTTTCCCTTTCACTGATACTAGAGATTCTCTGGTAGACCAGAAAAAGAAATAAACCTTACAAAAATCTAAAACTACTTTTAACAAACATGGGCTATTAACAAAACTTTGCAAGTTTGATTATGTGTAAGGATTGTCTGAAATGCTGATTTTGCTGCAATTTGTCTGAGATGTTTACACATGCATTTTATTTTAGACTCAAGCCATGCTTTGCTTTTGTTGCCTTACTAATGGATCTGTCTCTCTCTCTCTCCCTCCCTCTCTCTCCCCCTCCCTGTCTCTCTCTCCATTAAGGTCATCCTCTTTATTCTCTACAACCCATTTCAGAAAATGTGAAGATTAGGGGCATTATGGGGCAAGCCCTGGTTGCAATGTATGATGTAGTGGTTGAGACATTGCATTTGGATCAGGAGAGGACTGTTCAAGTCCTCATTCAAATATAGAACTTACAATAGTTCTTACAAACACTTTCTGAAGTTTGATGTTGGGGATATAAAATTACATCTCCTTGTGCTTTCAGAGAAACTACAGGATATAAATACAATAATTAAAAATTATCCAGTTTCTTTCAGGCTTCCATATGTCTGACAAATTATCTCTTCCAGAAAATATCCAGTTATTGACATTTAACTGAGTAATTGTTAGTTTCCTGGAGTTTCTTCCATACAGTATATTTATAACTTTAATGGAGCTCTTTAGATTATAATTAATTTTCCCTGATATGAAGGTTTTGTATACATCGTCTTCCAATATACTAATGTGCATTTGGTATACAACTTGTCTTATTTACCATTTTGTGTTTTAATACAATATATTTAAATATGCAATGGTGTCTGTGTACTCAACTGTTTTGAAACTTGTTGAATTTGGCTCTCAGCACATTTTGATGGGAAAATTTTGTCCTGGTACTCATCTTTTGTTTAGTACTCAAGTGCACAAGCTAGATTGTTGGTGTCAACTACCTTGTGACTCACTACAGTATTCCTTATGGGGAAAATTTGTTTGGTACTCATTGTTTTTGTACTCATCACACCTCCCAGAATTAATTAACGGTAAGTACCAAAGTACCACTGTACAGCTGGGTTTTTTATGCAACTTTTCCAAATATATACTATTTGAATGATTTCTGGGGAGCCAAAAATATTTTGATAACACAAATACACAAATACTAAAATGTAAATATATGCTGGCTAAATAAGTGAAGTGGGTGCTAAAAAGTGAGAAAAATTTGAGAAAACAACACAAAGAAAGAGGCAGATTCAGATTTCAGAATTTCAGTTCAGGATTTCTGCTGAAGAAATTCCTAGCAGCGTTTCCCACTATGAATTAGTGCAGTTTTGGTTTATATATATTTTAGTTCATTGTTAGTTTTATGAGTGATACACTTTTTTGAACCAGAAGGCTGCATTAGAATGTAGAAATAACTACATGAATGAAAAGTTGATGAAATTTGGTAAGATATGTTAGAAGAGATAAGACAATTCAAACTGATTTATAAAAATTTTATAACCATAAAGGCAGAAGTGGGAGTAAGTGAAATAGAAACCTCTGGAGAAAGCAAATAATGGCTTTGGGACACTCTGAGAATTGTTATCTCAGGGCTAAAATGGAAGAAATGAAACTTAGAAACTGAAGAGTTAGGAAAGATACCAAAGATGCTAAGAAGCTGGATGAAAAAGAGACTAAAGGAACAGAAGTTTAGCCTGCAGCAAGGCAAGTTAGAAGAGGGGGCAATGGTTTAATAACAGGGATTGCAACAGATAATGAAATAAGAGGCAAGGCTGGGTAGCCTTTTTACTCTGACACACAGGAGAGCAAGATTTTCCACGAGTAAGCAAATGTAAAAAGAGAAAGCACAGGGCCTTTCTTCCTGCTTTTGGCCAGCTAGAATTCCATTTTCTGTACTTGATAGAGAGGGCACCTTGGGTGTTCAAAGGGTACAGTTAGCAAGGTTCACCAACAGGGAATCATCGAATAAATTACCGGGGAAAAGATAAAAAGATTCAGAATCCAAGAAGAGTGTATAGAAGGGAGAAAGACTATATCAGATAGAACCAATACAGGGGCAGGTAGCGAAGGGAGAGATGCTTGCCTCAGCAGTTGTTGCCTTGGAGCAGTTTCCAAAGAGTGAGGACATTAGTTTGCCAAAATGTGTAAGATGCTGATAGAATATACTGTTATCTATTAACAAACAGAAGAACATAAAACATTGTCTGATAAGCTCTCAGCATTGGGAATTTAAAAGTTATTCTTGTTTAGGGTTATTCTTTTATTTTTGTAATAATATTGGCCATCTGTATACATGTACAATTGCTATTTGTTTACTGAAAGTAGTAAAGCTATTTTTGATTGGTTCACAACTAGAACCTGATCTTTTGTATTGAACTTGCAAAACACAGAAGTGGTATTTGACCTTCAGGAGCTCCTGCTGGTTAGAATCCCAGCACTTGAATCTGTTTAGATTGCAAGAGAACTGAATATGTTCCCATAGAAGTCTCAACTCCAGGATATTTTCTGCTTTGACTACATCTAGAAAGTTCACTTTTAGCTAACCATGAGAAAATGGTTCTGAGCAGTGGTGAAATCTAAAATGTGTTACTACTGGATCTGTGGGCGTGACTTGGTGGGGGCAGGATAATGTGACTGAGTAGGCATGGCCAATTTTTTTTCTTTTTTAAAGCATTTTATTACAGCCTATTCGGTAGAATAGGCCGTAAAAATTCTTTTAAAATGTTAAAAGAAAAAGCTCTGACAATCACAGCTGAGGTGCCTGATTGTCAGAGCCTTTTTGTTTTTACCTTTTTTTTTACAACCTATTTTTCACAGAATAGGCTGTAAAAAATGCTTTTAAAAAGTTAAAAGAAAAGGCTCTGACAATAACAGCTGAGTTGCCTGATTGTCAGAGACTTTTTTTTT
>JANHFM010002366.1:137433-147494 GCA_032468115.1 Grayia smithii | reverse complement strand
TTTGCTCCCTGTTTCTCAAAGAGGCGGGGGGGAGGGAAGGCGATAAATCTCTGGATGAGGTGAATATGCGTGTTTGCCGCAGGGCTTCGCTTCCTTACCCTAGAATTCATGGTGCTCTTGCGCTCTGCTCAAGAGCCGCCCAAGGCAGGGGTTGTTCATGCGCGTCTGTCTGCTGCTGTTGCTGCTCGCCATCCGCCTGCCCGCCTGCCCGCCTGCCCTTGCAGACGGACTCTTGTGCTCTTCCGTGGAGCAGAGCGCAAGAGCACCATGAATTCTGGGGTAAGGAAGCGAAGCCCCGTGGCAAACACGCATATTCACCTCATCCAGAGATTTATCGCCTTCCTTCTCCCCCCGCCTCTTTGAGAAACAGGGAGCAAAAATTGGGTTCGCGCCAAACACAGCCACAAAAAGCCTTCAAAGAGGGACGATCTCGGCAGCTTCGTGGGAGCCGGCTCCGGCTGGAGGGCAGAGGATTTCGCCTCTTCCCGCCAGCTCTCATTTGAAAGGATGAGATCACTCAAGAACGTGGGATTGCCACGGGGCTTCGCTTCCTTACCCTAGATTCTTGGTGCTCTTGTGCTCTGCTTCGTGGAAGAGCACAAGAGCCCGGCTGCAAGGGCGGGCGGGTGGCGAGCAGATAAATAAGCAAGAGCGCAAGAGCCCGGCTGCAAGGGCGGGTGAGCAGATGGCGAGCAGCAGCAGCAGCAGACAGAGGCGCACGAACAACCCCGCCTTGGGAGGCTCTCAGCTGAATGTGTGTATGTCAGGTGCTGCCACCGCACAATGAAAGGTGAACTGATAGGCCTGCGGCTACCCTGATTCTTTCACCAATGAGCTCCGCTTTTGCTTATCAGGTAGCGCTCCCCACGTGCGAAGCATTGTGGAAATTGTAGTCCAGAAGGGGGTAAAAAAAGCCAAGCAGTGGGCGTAAGCGGGGGGCGCACCCATTTTCGCTACCGGTTCTCTGAACTAATTGCCGCCATCGCTACCGGATCGCCCGATTCTATCCGATCCGGTAGCATTTCACCCCTGAGTCAAGGGTCTGATTTTATCTCCCCATCAAACCTGCTTTCAACTGTCACAGATAAAGTTCAACTCTTGGACTGGTTACCAAGTGCCACTGGCCAATCCCTTCCCTGTCAGATTGTCTGGGTCTATCAGATTCAGAACATTGGTGGAACTTATTTTTCATTTTTATTTTACATTAAATTGACAATGAAGTTTACACACAGAGAGATATGCCCTGAAACAAATTAACTGCGGAGCAGTATCACACATATCCCTCAATGCCTTGGGATAACATCCCAGAAACTCAATCAAAGTATATTTTTATTATTGGTCATCATGTTGGACTTGAGAGTCTAATTAAGAAAAGTCTAGTGTCTATAGAGACACATTCTTAGTTTAGTTGAAGATCTTTTGAATGTTCAAATAAAAATGCTGAGGTGAAAGCAGAGAATGATAAAACTGCACAGTATATTACTGGTGCTATTACTTTATTTTTACTTTTATAATGGCAGGAGAGCATGTCTGTTAAAGGAAATCTTCACTTCCATTTTTTCCTTATGCAAGGGGAATAGAGAATGGAACATTAGTTTTTTAATCTTAATCCAAGCACTGAGTTTCTAGTTAAGGGCATTTTCAGAGTTTTAGGCTGGATCTTTGCCCTAGATCACATTGTGTCTATGTAGGCCACATACAGTATTTGTGCATTGAAAATCTGTTGCCAGATATTCCACCTGATTCATTTTTTTCATCTAGAAACTAAAGGTGTTGTGATGTGAGAACGGGTGTGTCCATAATGCTAACTCAAATCATTTAAGTAAAAACCAAGATCTTTATTTGATAATTTGATATTAGTTTAAATATATTTAATCAATATACAATTTTCTATATTTAAGTATACAATAGTTTTATGCAGAATGTAATAAAATGTTCTTAAAATTACAGTTTAATATATGTATTTTAATCATTTAATATTTAATACTATTTTATTGATGTACCTTGGTTACCTTTAATGATATAACATACTCTGCAAAGAAGGAAGCAAAGAGATAAGCATTCAGATGTTTGCACAAAGTCCATGTATTTTCACATGTATTTTCACACCTTTACAAGACGTGGCTTTTTTACCAAGCAGGCTATGGTTGACCATTTTAAATTACCTTTTAAAACTTTTAAATTATAATTTTTTTAACCTTTATTATTGCCCCATTTTAATTTTTGTAATATCTTTGTTATTTGTTTATGTTGTATATGTTTTTATACTTTTATGTTTTTTATTGTAAGCTGCCCTGAGTCCTTCAGGAGAAAGGCAGAATATAAATTAGATTAAAATAAAAATAAATAAATAAATAAATAAAGATATGGAATATTTCAAGTATAGAAGAAATAATTGGTAGATCCTGTTGATATAAGAATTTGATTAAATTGAGAATTTGATTACAATTTAGTGGTAAAATGAATAGAATAGAATAGAATAGAATAGAATAGAATAGAATAGAATAGAATAACAGAGTTGGAAGGGACCTTTGAGGTTTTCTAGTTTAACCCCCTGCTTAGGCAGGAAACCCTATGCCACTTCAGACAAATGGTTATCCAACATCTTAAAAATTTCCCGTGTTGGAGCATTCACAACTTCTGAAGGCAAGTTGTTCCATTGATTAATTGTTCTAACTGTCAGTAAATTTCTCCTTAGTTTTAAGTTCTTCTCTCCTTGATTAGTTTCCACCCATTGCTTCTTGTCCTAGCCTCAGGTGCTTTGTAGAATAGATCGACTCCCTCTTCTTTGTGGCAATCCCTGAGATATTGGAACACTGCTATTATGTCTCCTCTAGTCCTTCTTTTTATTAAACTAGACATACCCAGTTCCTGCAACCGTTCTTCATATATTTTAGTCTCCAGTCCCCTAATCATCTTTGTTGCTCTTCTCTGCACTCTTTCTAGAATCTCAACATCTTTTTTACATGTGTGTGTGAATCATTTTTCATAATTATAACCTTAATTCTGACATAAGAACAGACCATTTCTAAATGATTTACCTTTCAGATTTGATTGCAGAATTTTAGTTCTCCAGACTGCATCTTCATCAAGTTCCATTAAGCTCCTTTTTCTTGTTTTCCAATGCATTTTTTCCTACAAATTCATACATAATTTGTTGGACTGAAGAAACAAGATAGAATGGATATTACAGTAATGTTTTTTATCTGTGGGATAAGAAAAAAAATTGAAAATACCATGGATTGCCAGAAAACAACAGATGATTTGAAATCGGAGTTCCCACTTAGAGGAGAAATGCCTAAACCTATTTGGAAATCCAGGAAAATGTCATTATCCAAGTCATTGTCGTGATTGTCTTGGTATGTCATTTGTATTTCTACTTTGATTTTCAAAACTTTAACCAGCTTCTTTTGTATATCCAGTAAAAGGAAAAAAAAACTTGTAATTTTCATTGCTTTCTATTTGTAAATTCACTTCAACTGCCCCATCTCTGTCTTGTAATCTATACTTTTTTGTATTTTCACTTTGATTTTCAAAACTTAAATCAATTTCTTTTGTGTAAAAAAGTACTTATCAGTATCATTCTCTTAGATTGTCATTTGCAATTTTATTTTAATTGCTGTCTCTATTTTATAATCCACATTTTTAAAAATTATCCATAATTTCTGGTTCTAGTGTTTCTGCATCAGATTTAACATTTTTTGACATAGTCAGTCTATAGAAGCAATATCATTCTGATATTATAGATGGTCATTTCTTGTTCATTGAAATCTTCTGAAATATTTCTAATGTTAAAACATTTTGTGTCATTTTGTAAATCCTCACACTACCTAAAAACCAAAGATATTTACAATTCTTTTTCCTCTTTTTCTTTTCTTCTTGGAATCTTTAGTTAATTCTAGGATCCAATTTCTGAAATCACAAAGTTTCAAATTTCTTTGAAATTTTTGACTTAAGAGAGACAAAACATTCTAGTTCCTGTGAAATGTGGTTTGTTTTATTTAATTATTTCAAATATTTTGTACTAAAAGTCTCAATGGACCCTTAATTTGTTTTTAATGTTTATAGATTACAATCTTATTTAGGTGTTTGCTATTTATTTCCAATTCTTTAAATTCTTAAATTTATATTTAAAAAAAAAATCAAGAATGAATTCACCAGATGGTTTTTCAAGTCTGTCATTCCAAAAAGCCTTAGAGTCTAGACCACTAAAGAAACAATTTCTGAAAGTGATTAGAAAGTGAGATTAGCAAATTCATTGTCCTTTCAGAGACTGTGCTGCATTTGTGAACATAATGGATGATCCCTCATATTTTGGACTCAGACCCATGGGAAATTGCTGTCCTACAGGATCCTCATGAAGAACCTCTATCTGGAGTGTGTGGGAGAAGATTTCTCAACCAGAGAGGTTTTGAAGAAAAGAAATTTGCTAAAGCCTTGAAGATGGCTACAAGAAAAATTAAAGAAAGACCAAATCCTACAACATCTGAATAAATTACAATCAAGATTGCTGGAAGTAAAGGGAAGGTTTGTTTGATTGTTACAATTAAATATATTTTTCTAAATATAGTTCTGGACAGGGCTGAAAAACTACTGATTTATGGATTTCCATATAGATAAGAGATGGGTTCTGAGAAGAAGATGGGTTATGGGAAGATTTGTAACCTTGTAGGGGTGATGACTTATCAGATTTGTTTTTACTAGTTGTGATGAAGACTGGAAGTCACTTGTTTACAGTGACATCCAATCTTCATCACTACTAGTATAAATAAATCTAAAAACTCTTCATCCACTATAAGGATACAAATATTCCGATAATCCATCTTCTTTCACACTTATTTTTTATCTTTATCTTTCTTTTTTTTCTTTTTATGCACTTTTTATTCTTTATATTTCTTTTTTCATGTTTTGTTATATTTGTTTTTTGTACGGTAATTAAAATCTTTAATAAAAATTTTAAAAAAGAAATCAAAGCAGAAATCATCAGGCTTAAGTTATTATAATTTTTGATACATTCTACATCCCTCTCCTATGCTGAGAAAGGTATAAAAAGAGAAAAATAATGATTAGCAGCAAGAAGAAAGGTTTTGATTATAGCTAGATTGGCTTTACCCTTGGAAGACCGGAACAGCCACATCTAGGATGTGGGATGGATCATCCTGAAGAAGGTCTATCTATGTCATCACCAAGAGTCAATGCTGACTTGATTGCACGAAATAAATTAATTAAATATACTAATGAGGTAAAAGAACTCTAAAATCAATTTATGAGAATTTCATCAAAAGTTTATTATTTATTAATAATGTTTATTAATGTCTCTCCCATCAGACTTAATGACAGTAGCTACACAAGAAAAATAAATTTTCAGCACAATGCTAAACTCATTATTAATTACTATCATTCTTAATTTTCTTCATTTAATTTCTAAAGATGTTAATGTGAGTTATTTGTCCTTAGGTATCAGTCCTTGTAAGGGGACATGGTGGCTCAGTGGCTAAGATGCTGAGCTTGTTGATCAAAAGGTTGGGAGTTCAGCGGTTTTAATCCCTAGTGCTGTGTAATGGAGTGAGCTCCCGTTACTTGTGCCAGCTTCTGCCAACCTAGCAGTTTGAAAGCATGTAATAAATGCAAGTAGAAAAATAGGGACCACCTTTGGTGAGAAGGTAACAGTGTTCCGTGCACCTTTGGCATTTAGTCATGCTGGCCATATGACCACGGCAATGTCTTTAATTTTGAAATGGAAATGAGCATTGTCACCTAGAGTCAGGAACCACTAGCACATATGTGCAAGGGGAACCTTTACCTTTACCTTATCAGTCCTTGTAATAGCAGCATTGTTAAATCCTTAATATTAAAAAGGAAAGGAAGCAATTTCATTTATTAGGACTTCATTTCAATTTTTAAATATTGTAAAAAAGCAACCATAATTTTCTTTACATGCAATTTCACAGGAGAAAAAACAAAATCCTTCAAAGTATTACATTGAACATAAGAAATCATTTGGAAGTTTTCGTGCAATAGCTTCCCAATCCCTTAATAATGCAGCTAAATTCTTTTTTTCCAACTTTTGTTCATAGTCTGAAAGTTTTTTTTATACTTCTTGTTTAGTTTTGCTTCCAGCTCAAATTACATCACTTTAGATTACAGCCTTGGCTGCGCTGTCATCAGCTGGAATAATGTTTTGTACTGAGATATGTCACCAGCTCCCCAAATACCTTGGGCAAACAAAGAAATTATTACTTTCTTGGTGTTTTTTTTCCCTTTCCCTTTCCCTTTCTTTTCTTTTTGTTTCCCTTGTGGCTCACTGGCTGTTTATAGCAGACTTCTGGGTAGAAAAAAGGCAGTATACAAATATATAGAAGAACAAAACAAAAACATTAATAAAGTAATTGCTTCTAAACATTTGATTTTCAGTTGGAGAGAGAACAATGGTGTCTTCATCTTTAAAGCAGAAGCTTCATGTGTTGCTGTGTCATAATGATGCTCCAGCTACCAGGAGCAATAGTGAAAAAAAACTGGAAATATATTTCAGCGGTATCTGGAAAGCCACAGATCTTCCAACTTTATATTTTTACAAAATATAAAACCATTTCCCCTAACCTTGGGAAAGAGACTGAACATATCCTATGTACATTTTCCAAATGTGTTGAACTATGGATCCCATACCCACCAATTGGCCAAAAATTTGTAATATTGTTGTGATTCAGCTATCTGGAGTAAGGTTACAGCAACTTTATATTTGTTGTATGGTTTCCTGCAAATGTCATTTCTTTAAGGTTGTTCGACCTTCATGGGCAAGATTATACTTCATTGTTGCCATAACTAAGAAATACAATCTGTCCCCTAGTCTAACCTCTGAAGGAGCAGAAACAATTAATGTATATGAAGACATATCTTTTTTAAAAAATATATTTTGTGCTATTTTGCTATGTTATGTTTTAACCATCTTAGCTCAAAATCCCAAACTATATAAATATATTACAACTGATGAACTTAGTTTGGTATCCAAATGAAGAAAGAAAGCTTATGATTAATCAAATTATATGAAGACATTGAAATAGGAATCTCCAAGGACTAAGATGAATTTAGACTGACCAAGTAGACAAATGATGCTGAAAAATAATTAATTTGCATGTACACCGAAGATCTAATAAAAGTTATATGATCGATCTTCTGTTTAGTCAGAAGTAAGAATTGCTTATACATGGACATTGACCCAATTTTAGAAATAAGGATAAATTGTGTTCAAGATATGCAAATCAGTATTAATCCGGTCCATTTATTGACCAGGACTATAATTTACTGTTCTGGTCCTTCTTTTTAAAATGTATTTTACAATTATAGGAGCCATTAACAACCCATTTGTCTTTCATAGTTTAAACACATTATTATTGACATTTATTAGTATTACAGTTAAGTATTGAGCTTCACAAATCATGTTTACACTTTCACTTTATATCAGACTTTCTAGTGTACACATACACACACACACACACACATATATATACACATATATACACACATACATACATATATATATATATATATACATACATACATACTTATATGTTCTGTTTCCCCTTCCCCAGATGGTAAGGAATTACTTAAACACCCAAACAGACAATCACGCTGGCCAGAAGTTCAATATGTAAATTTCTTTTAAGCTTTCGCTGATAAAATTCTTGGCAGCAAGCTATGCAATGCCTGCCAAGTCAGAGTTACAAGAGCTTGCCAATTACATCCTACTCACGTAGAGAAAAAGGGATTTTTATTCAGAAGTCTAATAACAAAAGGTAGTCCATGAAGCAAGCGTTAGTCCAGGTCCAGTCCAAATGATCACAAGCCATATTTTCAAGAAGCACGAGGAGACTCTCAGGTTGTTTAAACTTTGTTCGTACAAAGCCTGAAGAGCAATCATACTCACTTTTATCCCTTGTGGGGTGTGGCTCAGTGGTGGGTTGCTCCCGGTTCAGCCCGGTTTGCACGACCCAGTAGCAGTGATGGTGTGATGTCACTGAACCGGTTCTCTGCGGCCAGGAGCTGGGCCCACCAGTGCGCCTGTACTTACGGTTTTCTGCTCTATGCATGGGCAGAGCGCTTTTTTCAAGTTTTTTTCCCAAAAAAAGTTAGTGTGCATGCGCGGAGTGCGCCAATCACATTCAAAGCACATGCATGAAGAGAACCAGTAGTAAAAGTAAGTAGAACCCACCCCTGGTGTGGCTCAGTGACTCAGCTCAATCTCTGGCCCTCCCAAGCCTCCTACATTGCTGCTGATGTTTTTCCCTACGACGCTGCCTGGGATCAAGCCAGGATTTGTCCTCCTCACTTCCTATCTGTGGTTGTTCTGATATGCTTCCCTCCTGGCTTATCTCAGGCTGTTCCTCTCGGCTTTCAGATTGAACATGAGGCATTGCCAGAGAGGAAGGTCCTGGGGAGGGAGGCATTGCCAGAGTGGAAGGTCCTGGAGAGGGAGGCCTTGACTGTTCCTCCCCTTCATCTTCAAGGTCATCTTCCTCTGTCAGCACAGGCTCGGGAGTCAGGGCCACAACACGTATGTATGTATGTATGTATGTATGTATGTATGTATGTATGTACTTTTCTTGCATTTTCAGAGCCCTTGAGAAAAACATTCATACAATGTCTATAAGGCTGTACAGTAGTACAATATTTTTCTCACTTTTTTGGTTCTATGTTATTCCTGCCCATTCATGCATGTTAAGATTGGAAAATATATTCTGATCATTATGTTACCTATTTTATTAGAAAAGCTTACATTTTTGGAGGGGGGGGTGTTCTTCACTAATTATAATTCATAAACAATTTTGTTTTACCACTATAATAACCCACAAGGGTATTTTAAAAGTTCTATCATCTTTTCCTTCCTCAAACTCTTTTTGTAGATAGTAGTACAGGATAAACTTTTCTCTTTCAAGACCTCTATTTCTTTCATAAATAGACTAAATTATAGTGGTGCATGTTTAAACTTAGCCTACAGGATATAAAAGGATGGAGGAGGCTGGTTTGCATTCTAAGAAATAATTTTTTTTCTGAATTTCCAGCAGTATTGTTACATGAATCCTTTGTAGTCTCCACAGCATTGTTAAGTATGATGCACAAGTCCTTTTATTTTCATGATGCAAAAGACAGGGATAATTTATCAAGATCTGAGCTGCTACAAAATGCTTCGATGAGAAAACAAGAGGATAAGCAAGACAAGTTTCATGAGCCTTCCTAATCCATGCTTTTATAGGCAAACTATTTCCCAACTGACTGGCCAGTCATGCTTTCTGTTCATAATACCAGCTAAATAATTGTATTTACTGCCTGCTTTATTACAATGTGATGCATTGCTTCAATAGTTTCAAACTAGTTATCAGAGCAACACAGGCTTCGGCAGTGATTTGGAAGAACTGCTTTGGTGTACAGGTGTATGTCTGCTATTCATTAAAACAGACTTCTATTTTTCCATGCTGAGTCAGCTCCTTAAAACAATGGCATTTTTTTCAGGCTTTCAAGAAAACCTGGAACAAAAAAAGAGGGTCCTATAATTAATTGCAGAAAGGTTCTATGGTCATTCTACGGTGTATCCAAAGAATATTTTCCAAAAATAAAACTGTTCTCAACATGAATAATCCTACTAACCATATCCAAATTATTTTCCCTCTAGAGGGAATCTTCCTTCTGGAGATTCTCATTCATCCAGGTCTGGTTGTCTCAAAGATGCTTTTTCAAGACGCAACTGGACTTTCTGGATCAGAAAGAAACTTTACATAAAAGTGCCATCCATGGGATAGGTTAAATAATTAGTGGGATAGTCAAAGGAAAGAATTCAGTTTAGAATATGCTAATCATGGTAAACTTAAAGCTTCAAGGAGGTTTGCTTTTATTAATGTTTCCACTCCTATTGTGCCAACAAACGTACTATTCATTTGCATATATGAGACCAAGTAAGAACCCAATGATCAGTGAAAAGAACGAATAAATGTTAATGTTTAATGTTTAATGTTTATTGCATTTATATGCCGCCCTTCTCCCGAAGGACTCGGGGCGGCTTACAAAGT